>CAUYQV010004431.1:0-13182 GCA_963574575.1 Galagoides demidoff
TCATCACTCAAAAAAACCTCCCAATAAAGTGAAGTATCTTTTCAATGTCTTTAAAGTATGCCAGTGGTGCTTTAATAGGAAGTGCATTAAAATTGTATATTGCTTTGAGTAGTATGGACATTTTAATAATGTTGATTCTTCCCAGCCATGAGCATGGTATGTTTTTCCATTTGTTAACATCTTTAGCTATTTCTTTTCTTAGAGTTTCATAGTTCTCTTTATAGAGATCGTTCACATCCTTTGTTAGGTAAACTCCAAAATATTTCATCTTCTTTGCCACTACTGTAAAAGAAATAATCCTTGACTGTTTTTTCAGCTTGACTATTGTTGGTATATATAAAGGCTACAGATTTGTGAGTATTGATTTTATAACCTAAGACACTGCTGTATTCCTTGATTACTTCTAAGAGTTTTGTAGTTGAATTCATGGTGTTTTCCAGATATACAATTATATCTTCTGCAAAGAGTAAAAGTTTGATCTCCTCTAACACTATATGGATACCCTTGATCACCTTTTCTTGACTGATTGCAATGACTAGAGTTCCATTACAATGTTAAAAAGCAGTGTAGACATTGGGAAACCTTGCCTGGTTTCTGCTTTGAGTGGAAATGATTTGAGTGGAAATGATTTAATTCCATTCAATACAATATTGGCTGTGGGTTTGCTGAAGATGGCCTCTATCGGTTTAAGAAATGTCCCTTCTATACCTATTTTCTTAAGTGTACTGATCATGAAAGGATGTTGTATATTATCAAAAGCTTTTTCAGCATAAATTGAGAATAATATGGTCTTGCTTTTTATTTTGTTCATGTGATGAATTATGTTTATAGATTTACATATATGTACACCATGGAATATTATGCAGCCTTGAAAAAGATGGAGACTTTACCTCTTTTATGTTTACATGAATGGATCTGGAACATATTATTCTCAGCAATGTATCTCAAGAATGGAAGAAAAGTATCCAATGTACTCAGCCCTACCTTGAAACCAATTTATAAACACCAATACTTCCATATGAATACTATAACCCAACTACATACCAAGATGAAGGGGAAAGAAAAGGAGGAGGGGTGGTGAGGGGAGAGGATGGGTGGTGGGAAGGTAATTGGTGGGACCACACCTATGGTGCATTTTACAAGGGTGCGTGTTAAATCTACTAAGTGTAGAATATAAATGTTTTAACACAATAACTAAGAAAATACAGTGAAGACTATGCTTACTAGTTTCATGAAAGTTTTTCAAATTGTATATAAAACCAGCACACTGCACCCCATAATTGCATTACTGTACACAGCTATGATTTAATTTAGAAAACACTCCCAGTCTCTAGACCCAGGTGAGCTCAGTCTATACCCTCTAAGGTCTAATAAAGTTCTGAACAAAGCAGTCTGCTTTGGTGATGGAAATTTGAAGTCATAGAAAACTTGTATCAGCAAAGGTGAGAGAATCTTTATTGGAAATATATCCTTAATCCTTCCTTTACTGTTCCTTTAGATTGATAGTTCCCCACATGTCATTCTAGTCTGCACTATGCATAATGCTGCTCATTTATTGGGTGTAATGGATAATGAGCAGAAGCAAGAAAATTTGGGCATTGATTAATACTTCCTATGGAAGCATCAAGAACCATATAGGTCATCCCCAAAACAGTTAGATGATAAAATATATATAATTGATATTACCCTTATTTGATTAGAAAACTACAACATAACACAAATCCCTTTTCTTTGGTGAGGGGCCTCACTGACTACTCTGATGTAGTTTTGTTAACTATTTTGTGCTTTTTTTTTCTTTTTCTTTCTTTCTTTTCTTTGCCTAACTAGAAAGAGCACTATTTGACAAGAAGAGCAAATGAAATAAACAACTACAGGATCTTCCTTCACCCCGCACAAGAATGTCTTAAACAAAAAAGGGGGAATATGTAACAACCTATGTAACAGTATATTTAGCAACCTATGTAATAATATATGTAGCAGCTTATGTAACAGGATATGTAGGAACCTGTGTAAGAAGATATGTAGCAACCTATGTAACAACATATGTAGTGATCTATGTAACAACCTATGTAGCAACCAATGCAGCAAGATGTGTTGGAACTGGGAAAACAGGCTTGCATAGACAAAGTGGCAGTTTTATGAAACATACAAGCAATCACTAGGTGTTAACGAACAGATGTTGGCAGTTGGAAATTGATAAGCTGTGGAATACCTGTGTAGGGTTAGGGCTCAGGAGAGGGAATCTTGTTCTCAGTAAATAGCAGTGGAAGAGGTTGCTTGGGGCCTTTTCCATGACACTCATAGGGAGACCCACCTGCTTCAAGTTTTGAGCTTATAACCCATTGTCTGGCCTGTTTCCTTGGTGATGGCACCAACAGCCACAAAACACAGGGTGTCCTTTTCCATGGAGTTCCCACTTGTGAACCTAGACACCACCCTCCCTGGCATAAAATTGAACAAATGTTTTCCTCACAATTCCAAACTCCAAGTCCACCCTTCTTCCCTCAGCTGAAGTTCTGCCCCTTACAAAGCCCAGAGTATTTGGTCTTTTCCTGAGATATCTAGACATAGTGTGCACCATCAAACATCAGGACAAGATCTGTGACTATTGGGGAAGAAACAGGGCATGGGAAGAAAGGGACATGCAGTGGGAGGAAGAGCAGTACCCTGGTTATGACTTTGCCTGGCCAGTGATGGTGTTGACCATAGGTTTGAGCTGTGTCTGGCAGGAGAGCACGCATAACCTCTGGCTCTGTTGGTACCCACAAGTGGGAGAGTGGTTGCCAGGTGTGGACTGAGCTTGGAGAAGAGTACAGGGATCCCTGTTTCTAACTGAGCCAGTGAGAAGAGGCTTGCCATCTGTGTACTGAGCCCAGAGGTGGGGGAATAGTCCTCGGGCTCCAACTGAGCTGATAAGCAAACACATGGATGTGCAGTGCTAACTGAGTCTAGGTGGGGTGAGTTCCAAGAATCCTGGCTTAGATTGTGCCTGGAGGACAGGACATTGTCACCCTGTTGGGAACTTGACAGGAAATTGGCAGCTTGCCAGAGGGGACAGGGCATCATACCCTGAGGGCTTAGGGATGGAACTGACTGAGGATTTCTATGTGCAGTTTGAGACCCTTGGATCCCTCTCTGTAGAGCAGGGTTTGCACTGCCTGAGAGAAAGTAATTAGAATTAGCATCTAGGGCTGTCCACCTGGGTACACTCTGAGGTTGACCTTCAAAGTTCTGTAGTAGAAAAGAACTGAATGGTTGGGGTAGGTTGCTGTAGATATCTGTATTTATCCCCAGTTGAGATTTAAAACTAATACCATAACTTCTTAGAACAGGGTAGAGTTTGGCTTATTTCAAAACAGAGCCAGCTTATGCTAGCTCTCCAAATAGGTCCCCATAGTCACCAGCCAAAACTTTGAAAGGGGCATTTGTAAGGTTGTAGAGAATGATCCACAGTTACAAGGCCTAGCACTTTGGTAAGGGTCTGATTAACTCTACTAACTGGGACCCCCAATTTGATCTCACTTTACCACTTTTAATAACCAAGTGGTGGAAAATAATCATGGGGCAGAACCAATGGAAGATCTCTGGAAACATGAATAACCAGAGTAGATCAATCTCCCCCAAGGAATGACAAATGAGATACAACTAAACATGGCATGCATAGACAAATGGCTAAAATGTCAGAGATGGAATTCACAAAGAGAAAGGCAAATAAGATTAATAGAGTGGAAGAAAAGTTAGAAACTGAAATCCAAATAGTAGTTCTACAGTTCTTTCAAGAAATTAATCAATTCAAAGATAAAGTCACCAAACATATGGACATAATGAGAAATGAGATAGCAAAGCTTAAGGAAATGAAAAATTTATTCAAGGAGCTCCAAAATACAGTAGAACCCCTCAGTGATAGAGTGTACCAGGCAGAAGAAAGGATATATGAAACTGAAGACAAAGCTTTTGAATGCTCTCAAACATTCAAAGAGGCAGAGAAAGGGAGACCAATAATTTATCATTCCCTAAGAGAAATGTGGGATCACTCCAAAAGATCAAACATCCATCTTATAGAAATTCCCAAAGGAGAAGAGCATGGTCCTAAAGGTATAGATTCTCTACTCCAAGATATTATGAGGGAGAATTTCTCAATCATTGCAAGATATATAGAAATTCAGACAGTTTCAGAACCCCAGCAATACTCAATCAAAATGAAGCTACTCCTAGATACACTGTGATAAACTTTTCCAAAGTTATTATGAAGGATGAAATACTGCAAGGCGCCAGACATAAGAAAAGAACTACCTAAAAAGGGACAAATATCAGAATGACTACAGATTTGTCAGCTGAAACCATTCAAGCAAGAAGAAGATGGTGATTGACCGTCAATCTCCTATAACAAGAGGCTTTAGGTATCCAGCTACACTAAGACAAAAATTATCAAAACCTGTGGGATATTTCCTATATCCAGCTAAACTGAGACAAAAATTATCAAAACCTGAGGGATGTTGCAAATTCAAGCCCAACAGGGAAATTCATAACATTGGAAGTCATTATCAAAAAAACAGAATAAGAGGAAGTTAACAATTTAATAGGTCATCTCAAGCAACTGAGAAAAAGGAAGACTATTTAAACACAAAACCCAACAGAAGAAAATAATTAACCAAAATTAGGGCAGAATAAAGTGAAATTGAAAACAAAGGAATCATTCAGAAGGTACAGCACAAGACCCTATATCCAGCTAAACTCAGTTTGATTTGTGATGGGGAAGTCAAATACTTTACTGACATACACATGTTGAAGAAATTTGCCATAACAAAACAAGATCTCCAGTATATTTTTAGACCCATCCTTCACAATGACCAGCACAATGGTCTACAACCAAAGTAAACTCACTCAGAAATCTTTGAAGAAATCCTAAGTTGCACACTAGTAAAAGGATTAAAAATATCCACTGGACATTTGAAAAACATGACACCCAAAACACTACCAAGCTTATCAGTTCTCTAAATTAATGTGAGTGGTTTAAATTGTCCTCTGAAGAGGCACAAGTTGGCTGACTGGATACCTGAACTCAAAGCATATACATGTTGCATAGAAGAATCTCATATTGAATAGTGGGGGGGGGGGAGTAGAGTCACAAGGGGAGAGAGACTTGCCCCTATGTTGAAAACAGCATTGTTTGCTCTGTGCTACCGACCACAAGGTACCCCAGCCCACTGGATTGCCAGCTGGGCAGCTCAGCTTCTTGTCAGGTTCCTGTGACCAGTGGTCATGGTGGCAACACCTGCCCTGCTTCTGCTGTGACCCTCGTGGTTCACCACCAGAGACTCCACCCTCCAGCTCCTCCCCAGGCTCCTGAGACTGGGCTGATGGCCGGCAACTCCCCTCTGGCCCTTATGATCTATGACCACCGGTCAGTGATTCCTGCCCAGTATCTGCAACCTGCAGCCCACGGCCTGTGAACCTCACCTAGCCCCTGTGACCAGAGGTCCACAGCCCGTGACACCTGCCTGACTCCTGAGACCCATGAAGCCCATGGCCAGAGACTCTGCCCTCCAGCTCCCCGCCCAGCTGCTGAGATCCACAGCCCACAGCCAGCAACTCCCATCCTACCCTTGAACCTATGACCCACAGCTTGAGACTCCCACCCAGCTCCTGTAATCCTCGGATGCAGCCAGAGACTCTTACCTGACTCCTATAACCAACAGCCTGTGGCCCACAATTCCCACCAGGCTCCTGTGATGTGTGCAACCCATAGCCCATAGCCTGAAACTCACTCCTGGCTCCTGTGATCCGCAGCCCACTGCCAGAGAATGCACACTCTGTACCCCCCACCCCACCCCACCCTTTGCTCCTGAGACCTGCGACCAGTGGCTGGCAACTCCCAACCAGACTCTGTGATGCACTGCCTGTGGCTGGTGACTCCTGCCTGCCTCATGTGACCCATACAGCTCACAGCTGGTGACTCTGCCCTCCAGCTCCCCATCTGGCTCTTGCAACCCATGATCCATGCCTGGGTAACTCCTGCTTGGCTCCTGCTACCCAGGAATCAAGGATGGCAACTCCACCCTTCAGATCCCCACCTGGCTCCTGAGACCCAGTCTGTGGCCAGTGATTCCTACCCAGCTCCTGTGAGCACTGAGGCCCCTGAAGCTGGTGACTCTTTGGTTCCCCACCAGGGCTCCCGTGACCTTTGCAGGTGGTGGCAGTGCCCTCCAACTCCCCGCCTGCTCCTGCAACCTGCACACAGCAGGATTGAAGACTGCTGGCACCACCCCTGACAGGGTCAGCACTGCCCCTAACAGTGGTGGCAGCTCTACCATCCCTACAACTGGCATCAAATTGAGCTACCAGAAGACCCCTGCTGCCTAAATGCTGAAGACCTTTTGAACTCTCCCCCATCTAATGGGTTTTTGTGTCGACCAGGACAATTGGTTTTGAACTCTTGACCCAGAGACCCACCAAGCTTGTATGCTGGTTGTGTTGTTGTAGGATTATGGGATTCTCCACTTCCAGTTGTCACCTGGAGGTGGGGTAAGGGGTGTATTAGCTGCTTATATATGTCCACGGATGAGATTTCAAACCAAAGCCATTGATTCATTAGGATTGGACAGAGACTAGCTGAATACCAGTCAGCACCTTCTAGCCCCCACCTACCATGCAGATGCCCAGAGTTTCAGGCAGTAGCTCTGATTGGGAACCTTGTAAAACTCTAAGGAAAAGTACCCAAACACCAGTCCCACTTCTTTGGTAAAGGGCTAGTTAATCACAACTCCAAGAGCCCTCAATTCAATTTCATCTTGCCAGCTTCTCTAGCCAACTGGTGAAAAATAATCATAGGGAAGAATCAGTTGAAAAACTGACAACATGAATATTCAGAGTAGATCAATTCTCCCAAGGAATGACAAAGGAGACACAACATAAGATCCCATTCACAAACAAATTGATGAGATGTCAGAAATCGAATTCAGAATTTGGGTTTCAAATAATATTAACAGAAGGGAGGTAAAGATGGAATTAAAAATTCAAGAAGCAATTCAGAAGTTATTGCAAGAATACAATGAATTTAAGCCAAAATGACCAGATTTTGGTACATTGAGGCAGGAACTTACAGCCCTCAAAGATCTGAGAAATAAAGGAGAATCCCTCAGTAACAGAATGGAGCAGGCAGAAGAAAGGATCTCTGACACTGAAGACAAAAATGTGAAAGCTCCCATATGCTTAAAGAGGAAGAGAAGCAGAGAGCAAAAACAGATCATTCCCTGAGAGAATTGTGGGACCACTCCAAAAGAGCAAACATTTGCATCATAGGAATCCCTAAAGGAAAAGAGGATGGTTTGAAAGGCACAGATACTCTACTCCAAGAGATAATGGAGGAGAAATTCCCAAGTATGGCAAGAGATATTGAAATTCAGAGAGCAGACAGTTTCAAAAACCTAGTAAGACTCAACCAAAATAAAGCATCTTCTAGAAACATTGTAATCAACTTTATCAAAGTTAATATAAAGAAGAAAATCCTGCAAGCAGCTAGATGTAAGAAAATCATAACCTACAAGGAGAAAAATACTAGAATGACTGCTTATCTTTCTGCTGAAACTTTTCAAGCCAGAAGAGGATGGTCATTGACCTTCAATCTCCTAAAACAAAACAACTTTAATCCCAGGATCCTGTATCCAGATAAATTGAGGTTCATTTATGACAGAGAAGTTAAATAATGCACATTGAGGAAATTTTCCATAACCAAAACAGCTCTTAAGGATATCCTCAGACCCATGCTCCATAATGACCAGCACAATGCTCTACCACCAATGTAAACTCACTGAAATTCTTGACCAAAACCCAATTTCCACAATGGTGAAAAGATTCAAAATTCAAAATGTCCACTAGACTTTAAAAAAACTTGACACCCCAAATACTACCAGGCTTATCAATACTCTCAATTAATGTCAACAGTTTAAACTGTCCTCTTAAGAGGCAAAGGTTGGATGACTGGATACAAAAACTCAGGCCAGATATCTGCTGCATGTAAGAATCTCATCTTACTTTGAAGGATAAATAAAGACTCAGGGTGAAGGGTTGGGCATATGTAATCAAGGCAAATGGAAATCAGAAAAAAAGCAGGGGTTGCAATTTTATTTGCAGATACTCTAGAATTTCAACCAATAAAAGTAAGGAAAGACAAAAATGATCACTTCATATTTGTTAAGGAAAACACTCAACATGATGAGATTTCAATTATTAACATTTATGTGCCCAACCAGAATACTCCTCAATTTATAAGGGAGACCCTAAAAAGACATGAGAAATTTAATATCTTCTAGCACCATAATAGTTAGATATTTTAACACCCCTTTGGCATTGTTGGATAGCTCCTCCAATAAGAAACTAGGCAAATAAATTTTGGACTTAAACTTCAATATACAACAATTGAATTTATCAGACAGCTACAAAATATTTCATCTTAACAAAATTGAATATATATTTTTCTCATCACACCATGGAACATCCACCAAAATTTATCATATCTTTGGTCACAAGTCTATCCCCAGAAAATTTAAATGTATAGCAATTATTCCTTGTATTTTCTCAAATCATCACACAATAAAAGTTGAACTCACCAGTAACAGACATCTGCATACTAATACAAAGACATGGAAACTGAATGATAGCTGGGACATAGATGAGATTAAGGATGAAATTGACACATTTTTGGAACAAAAGAATAATGGAGACACAAATTATCAGAACCTGTGGGATACTACAAAGGCAGTCCTAAGAGGGACTTTTATAGCATTGCAACCTTCCTCAAAAGAATGGAAAAAGAGGAAGTCAATAACTTCATGGGACATCTTTAGCAACTGGAAAAGGAAGAACATTACAACCTCAAACCCAGCAGAAGAAAACAAATAACTAAAATAAAGAGCAGAATTAAAAGAAATCAAAAGCAAAAGAATTATTCAAAAGATCAGTGATTCAAAAAGTTGGGTTTTTTTTTTTGAAAAATTCAACAAAACTAATAACCCTTTGGCCAACCTAACCAAAAATAGAAAATTAAAGTCCAAAGTATCATCAATCAGAAATGATAAAGGTGAAATAACAACAGACACCTCAGATTTTCAACAAATTTTTAATGAATACTACAAAAAACTTTATTCTCAGAAATATGAAAATATGAAAATAATTGACCAATAGTTGGAAGCATCCCAACATCCTAGACATAATCAGAAATAATTGGCAATGCAGAACAAACCTATATCAAGTCCTGAAATAGAATCAACTATATGAAATCTCTCAGAAAAGAAAAGTCTGGGACCAGATGGCTTCACATCAGAATTCTACCAAACCTTTAAAGAGGAACTAGTACCCATATTACTTAACCTTTTCCAAAACATCGAAAAAGATGGCATACTTCCCAACATATTCTATGAAGCAAATATCACTCTGATCCCCAAACCAGGAAAAGAGCATACAAGAAAAGAAAGCTATAGACCAATATCTTTAATGAACATAGATGCAAAAATATTCCATGAGACCCTAGAAAACAGAATCAAGGAACATATCAAAAGAATTATACACCATGACCAAGTGGGTTTTATCCCAGAGTCTAAAGGTCGGTTCAATATACATAAATCTATAAATATAGTACATCACATAAACAAACTAAAAAACAAAGACCATATGATTCTCTCAATAGATGCAGAAAAATCTTTTGACAATATCCAGTATCCTTTCATGATCAGAACACTTAAGAACATAGATATAGAAGGGAGATTTCTTAAACTGACAGAGACCATCTACAGCAAACCCACAGCCAATGTCATACTGAAAGGAGTAAAACTGAAAACATTTCCACTCAGATCAGGAACCAGGCAAAGTTTCGCAGTGTCTCCACTGATTTTTAACATTGTAGTGGAAGTCTTAGCCATCACAATCAGGCAAAAGACCGTGATCAGGGGTATACAAATAAGGTCTAGGAGATCAAACTTTCAGTCTTTGCAGATGATATGATTTTATAACTGGAAGACCCCAGGGACTGAACCATAAAACTCTTAGAAGTGATCAAGGAATACAGTAGCATCTCAGGATACAAAATAAATACTTACAAATCAGTAGTTTTACATACACCATTAAGAGTCAAGGACATGGCTCGGCACCTGTGGCTCAATCGGCTAAGGTGCCAGCCACGTACACCTAAGGTGGTGGGTTCGAATCCCCAGCCCAGGCCCTCCAAACAACAATGAAGGCTGCAACCAAATGGCTGGGCATTGTGGCAGGCGCCTGTGGTCCCAGCTACTTGGGAGGCAGAGGCAGGAGACTTGCTTGAGCCCAGGAGTTGGAGGTTGCTATGAGCTGTGATGCCATGGCACTCTACCCAGGGGGATATCTTGAGATTCCGTCTCAAAAAAAAAAAGAGTATAAATATTTTAACACAATAACTAAGTAAATGACACAAAGTCTATGTTAACCAGTTTGATGAAAATATTTCACATTGTATATGAAAACACTACACTGTACCTCATGTTTTCATTAATGTATACAGCTATCATTTACTAAAAAATTAAAAAAGGGTAATGCTCAATAAGATGAGATTTCAATTATCAATATTTATGCACCCAACCAGAATGCACCTCAATTTATAAGAGACACTCTAACAGACATGAGCAACCTGATTACTCCCAGGTCCATCATAAGTGGAGATTTTAATTCCCCTTTGGCAGTGCTGGATAGAGCCTCCAAAAAGAAGCTTAGCAAGGAAATTTTAGATTTAAACCTAACCATTCAGGATTTAGACTTAATGGACATGAATAGAACATTTCACCCTAATAAAACTGAGTACACATTTTACTCATCAGCCCACAGAACATACTCCAAAATAGACCACATCTTAGGTCACAAGTCTAACCTCAGAAAATTTAAAAGAATAGAAATTATCCCTTACATATTCTCAGAACACCACGGAATAAAAGTTGAACTCACCCACAACAGGAATTTTCAGACCCAAACAAAAACGTGGAAGCTAAATACCCTTGCTCAATGTTGGGGATCAAGTTGATGTTGACTTCAAAGAATTTGTTGGGTAGTAATGCTCAATGACAGTTGGGTCAGAGACAAGATCAAGAAGGAAATTACCAAATTCTTGGAACTAAACATCAGTGAAGAGAGGAGTTATCAAAACCTCTGGGATACCACAAAGGCAGTCCTACGAGGGAAATTTATCACATTGCAAGCCTTCCTCAAGAAAATGAAAAGAGAAGAAGTTAACAACTTAATGGGACACCTCAAGCAACTGGAAAAGGAAGAACACTCCAATTTGAACCCCCAAAAAGAAAAGAAATAACAAAAATTAGAGCAGAATTATATTAAATTGAAAGCAAAAGGAACATACAACAGATTAACAAATCAAAAAGTTGTTTTGTTGAGAAGGTCAATAAAATAGATAAGCTGTTGGCCAACCTAACCAAAAAAAAAAAAAAAGTTAAATCTCTAATTTCATCAATTAGAAATGGTAAAGATGAAATTACAACTGACCCCTCAGATTCAAGAAATCCTCCATGAATACTATAAGAAACTTTATTCTCAGAAATATGAAAATCTGAAGGAAATAGAATACTTGGAAGCACACCACCTTCCAAGACTTAGTCAGAACCAAGAGGAAATGTTTAAAAGGCATATATCAAGCTCTGAAATAGCATCAACTATACAAAATCTCCTTAAAAAGAAAAGCCCAGGAACACATGGATTCACATCAGAATTCTATCAAAATTCTAAAGAAGAGCTAATACCTATACTACTTAATCTTTTCCTAAATATAGTAAAAGACGAAATATTACCCAACAAATTCTATGAAGTCAACCTCACCTTGATCCCCAAACCAGGAAAAGACCCGACAAGAAAAGAAAATTATTGACCAATATCTCTAATAAATATTGATGCGAAAATATTCAACAAGATCCTAACAAACAGAGTCCAGCAACACATCAAACAAATTATACACCATGACCAAGTGGGTTTTATCTCAGGATCTCAAGGCTGGTTCAACATATGTAAATCTATAAATGTAATTCGCCACATAAACAAATTAAAAAACAAAGACCATATGATCCTCTCAATTGATGCAGAAAAAGATTTTGACAATATCCAGCATCCATTCATGATTAGAAACACTTAAGAGAATTGGCATGGAAGGGACTTTTCTCAAATTGATAGAGGCCATCTACAGCAAACCCACAGCGAATATTGTATTGAATGGAATTAAATTGAAATCATTTGCATTCAGATCAGGAACCAGGCAAGGTTGCCCATTGTCCCCATTGCTCTTCAACATTGTAATGGAAGTCTTAGCCATAGCAAGTAGGGAAGAAAAGGCAATCAAGGGTATTTACATAGGATCTGAAGAGATCAAACTCACTCTTCACAGATGACACGATCATATACCTGAAAAACACCAGGGACTCTTCTACAAAACTCTTAGAAGTGATCAAAGAATACAGTAGCATCTCAGGTTAGAAAATCAGCACCCATAATTCAGTAGCCTTTATATTTACTAACAATAGTCAAGCTGGAAAAACAGTCAAGAACTCTATTCCATTCACAGTAGTGCCAAAGAAGATGAAATATTTGGAAGTTTACCTAACAAAGGATGTGAAAGATCTCTATAAAGAGAACTATGAAACTCTAAGAAAAGAAATAGCTGAAAATACTAACAAATGGAAAAGCATACCATGCTCCTGGCTGAGAAAAATTAACATTGTTAAAATGTCTATACTACCTAAAACAATATATAATTTTAAAGTAATTCCTATTAAAGTTCCATTGTCATACTTTAAAGATCTCAAAAAGTAATACTTCATTTTATGTGGAATCAGAAAAAACCTCGATTAGACAAGACATTATTCAGAAACAAAAAGAGAGCAGAAGGAATCACTCTACCAGACATCAGACTATACTATAAATCCATTGTGATCAAAACAGCATGGTACTGGCACAAAAACAGAGAGGTAGATGTATGGAACAGAATAGAGAACCAAGAGATGAACCCAGCTACTTACCACTATATGATCTTTGACAAGCCAATTAAAAACATTGAGAGGGGAAAAAAAATCCTTATTTAACAAATGGTGCTGGACGATTTGGCTAGAGACCTGCAGAAAACTGAAACTGGACCCACACCTATCACCACTAACTAAGATA
>CAUYQV010004433.1:0-13017 GCA_963574575.1 Galagoides demidoff
GGAAGGTTGAAGTGTGTTCCTCAATCTTCTCTCTTGGCTCTGCTCCAAACCATCAGCTAAGTAGCTAAACTTCTGTCCTTTCAGCCTCCTTCTGGATGGGAGCTTCTGTAAAAAGCTGGCTGCAGTCCGCCATCTTGGCTCCGCCAACCTACTGCTTTCTTTGTAATAAAGCCCATGTGTTTTCGGTCCTCAGGATATTGATTTTCCTCAGAATACAGTTTTAGCTGTGACTCATTTGTTTTCTAATATGGTATTCTCTTTTTCATGACTTTCTACATAATTTGTAATTTCAGTTTTAATTTTGTCTTTAATCAAGAAAAAAAATTATATAAAAGTTAACAAAATATGACATAAAGCAATACAGATGAGCAAGGACACCAAGAAGTGATTTGATCCTTCAAAATTTTGGATCATGGGCAGCACCTGTGGCTCAGTGAGTAGGGCGCCAGCCCCATATACCAAGACTGGCAGGTTCAAATCTGGCCCTAGCCAAACTGCAACAACAACAACAACAAAATAGCCGGGCATTGTGGGGGGTGCCTGTAGTCCCATCTACTTGGGAGGCTCAGGCAAGAGAATTGCCTAAGCCCACGAGTTGGAGGTTGCTGAGGGCTGTGATGCTACAGTACTCTACAGAGGGAAACAAAGTGAGACTCTGTCTCTTAAAAAAAAAATTTGGATTACTTTAAAAGCAGTACAATAATTCAGTAAGAGGAAGAGATACATTTTTAATAGTAGTAATGAATACATGCTTGGATTATTTGATAATTCATTTGATCAAGATCATGAAATCATATGAACATACTGGGAAAGGATTTATAGTACTTAGCAATTTGATATAAAATAGTGGACAGAAAACAATTATGCAAAACTCATCTAAGACTTATTGAAAGGGCAATGGTGACAAACTGGTTAATGAACATCATCATTTCAAAGAGTTAAGGTTAGTCATTGAACAAAGAAAATTGAAATGAACTGAAATCTTACAGTTCATATGTGAAATAAACTTGATTCCCCAAATTTGACAAAAGTTCTACGAAGTTACATGACAATATCTATATCCCATTGAAATGTTGAAGGAAATTACTAAACTGCTATTAATAAAGGCCAAATTTTGATCAAATATGCTAGAAGAAAAACAAATTATTTTTCTATATTTTATGTAAAATAATATTATAATATTTATAATATTTTAATAATAGTCTTTTCAAAGTATATAAAAATGTCATATAAAAAGGCCATCAAAGAATGTGCAGCCAAAATATTATAGACGTTTGTCACTTTTAATCACCTGTGTCAAGCAGTTAATAAACATATTATTATGTTATTTTACTATTTTATTTTTCTGTATTTGCTAATGTTTATAGAATGTATTAGCTTTTCACATTTTAATGTATTATAATTTCTATTTTCATCCTAAATGAATATTCATGCTTATATGTAATTTTGTATTTGTAATTTTATAATATTTTCCTGAAAAATTACCCCTTTTCCTCCCATCTGCAAATTTATGTTTTAGGCCTCACAAAACTTTTCTGGCCAGACTTGGACTAATCTCAGGTCCAGTGCATTTTATTCATGGACATACTATTTGTATAAGCTTATTTCTTATGGGATAATAATGGTACTTTCTGTGTACTATGTGGGACGGGTTTTTTGAGGGATCTGAAGCTAAAAGGTAATGCCAATTTACAGGTTTCTTACTGTGCTCCCAAGCATTATCTAAAAAAGATGAAATACAAAATGGTTTTTAGATCATTTGGCAGCCATTTGGGAAACTAAAATAAAATTGGACCACTACCTTGCTCTTTGTATCTAATACATTCCAGATGGATCAAAGATTTAAACATAAAAAATGAAGCCATAAAATGTTAGACAAAAATACAGGAAAATTTCTATATAATATTAATGTGTGAAAAGGCTTTTTAAGTTTGATACAAATCCCAGAGGCCATAAAAATGAATTAATAAATTTTAATGTATAAAAGTGAAAAAAACTGCCTGCCAAGAAAATAATAAAGTTAAAAGACAAGCAACAGGTTGAGAAAAATAACTCTAATACATATCCCGTAGGATTTATTCCTTAATATAAAAAGAATTCCTATACCTTCTTGGTAAGAAAAAGGACCAACAACCTCATAGTAAAATAGGCAAAGGAGATTAACAGTTTATAAGAAAGGGAATTCAGATGACTCATAAATATATGAAAAGTTGTTCAATCACCCTTGTTATAAGAGAAATGCTAATTAGAACTGACAGATTGACAAAGATCCAAAAGTTTCCAACCCATTGTGTAGGTGAGGATATTATAATAGGAAACAGGCACGTTGTTGGTGCAAGTGTAAATTGATATAACTTCTCCAGAGGAAGGATTACATGTGACACAGCATCCTTCATTTCTAGGCATTCTTATAACAAACATGGCTACATTTGTAAATTGTTACAAGAAGGGCATTCTTATAGCAACACTGTAGCATTGTTAGCAACACTGCAGCAGCACAATGTCAGAAACAACTTGAATGTCTATTACAGTATTCTTTGGTGTGTATATATTTTTTAAAAAGTCTAGCAAAACTTATTAAAAACATTATTATACATCTGCCATGAAACATTATGTAGCCAGCTCTGTGCCTGTAGCATAGTGGTTACGGTGCCTGCCACACACACTGAGGGTGGGGGTTTTGAACCCAGCCTGGGCCAGCTAAACAATAATGACAACTGTAACAAAAAATAGCTGGGCATTGTGGCGGGCACCTGTAGTCCCAGCTAATTTGGGAGGCTGAGGCAAGAGAATCCCTTAAGCCCAAGAGTTTGAGGTTGCTGTGAGCTGTGATGCCACAGCATTCTACCAAGGGTGACATAGTAAGACTCTGTTTTAAAAAAAGAAAGAAAGGGCTCAGCACCTGTGGCTCAAGTGGCTAAGGCACTAGCCACATACACCCAAGGTGGTGAGTTCAAATCCAGCCCAGGCCCGCCAAACAACAATGACGGCTACAACCAAAAAATAGCATTGTGGCGGGCGTCTGTGGTCCCAGCTACTTGGGAGGCTGAGGCAGGAGACTCACTTGAGCCCAGGAATTGGAGGTTGCTGTGAGCTGTGATGCCAGGGCACTCTACCCAGGGGGACAGCTTGAGGCTCTGTCTCAAAAAAAAAAAAAAAAAAAAAGGAAAGAAAAGAAACATTATGTAGCCATGAAAAGGAATAAAGCCTGGGTGAACATTTTATGAGAAGGACACCCCGGGCAATTGAAGCAACATCAAAAATACACTATTAGGACCTGATCAAACTAAAAAGCTTCTGCCACAGCCAAGAGCACAGTAAGTAATACAAGTAGACAGCCCTCAGAATGGGAGGAAATATTTGCAGGTTATGTCTCCGACAAAGGTTTAATAACCAGAATCCATAGAAAACTTAAACATATTAGCAAGAAGAAAACGAGTGATCCTATCTCAGGGTGGGCAAGGGATTTGAAGAGAAATTTCTCTAAAGAAGATCGGCACACGGCTTACAGATATATGAAAAAATGCTCACCATCCTTAATCATCAGAGAAATGCAAATCAAAACTACTTTGAGATATCATCTAACTCCAGTGAGATTAGCCCATATCATAAAATCCCAAAACCAGAGATGCTGGCATGGATTTGGAGAAAAGGGAACACTCCTACACTGCTGGTGGGAATGTAAACTAATACATTCCTTTTGGAAAGACATCTGGAGAACACTTAGAGAACTAAAAATAGACCTGCCATTTGACCCTGCATTTCCTTTATTAGGTATATTCCCAGACGACCAAAAATCGCATTACAACAAAGACATTTGTATCAGAATGTTTATTGAAGCCCAATTCATAATTGCCAGGTCATGGAAAAAGCCCAAGTGCCCATCGATCCACGAATGGATCAACAAACTGTGGTATATGTACACCATGGAATACTATGCAGCCATAAAGAAAGATGGAGACCTTACGTCCTTCATGTTCCCATGGATGGAGCTGGAAAATGTTCTTCTTAGCAAAGTATCACAGGAATGGAAGAAAAAGTATCCAATGTACACACCCCTATTATGAAATTAATTTATACCTTTTATAAGAAAGCTATAACCTAATAACAGCCTAAGAATATGGGGAGGAGGGAGGGAGAAGGGAGGGGAGAAAGGTGGAGGGAGGGGGATTGGAGGGATCACTTCTGTAGTTTATCTTACAAGGGTACAAGTGAATCTTTCTAAGAGTAGAATATGAACGTTTTAACACAATAACTAAGAAAATGACATGAAGGCTATGTTAACCAGTTTGATGGAAGTGTTTCGGATTGTGTGTGAAAACCCCACACTGTACCCCAGAAGTGCATTAATGTACATAGTTACCCTTCAATAAAAAAAAAAAAAAGAAAAAAAAATCAAAGAACTTTACTAGGATAAGTCTTGGTTTTGACTCTTTAGGGTCGGTTTTTACAATGTTCCCTTTCAACCATGCATTGAAAGTTGTTGTTTTTTATTTTTTAAGAAAATGTTTTCTAAAAGCAGAATATAAACGTCTTACCACAATAACTAAGAAAATGACATAAAGGCTTCACCAGTTTGATGAAAAAATACATATATATTTTTTTATTCTTGCTTAGGTGGGAGGGTTTTCTGAACTATTAGAAGATGTCTCTTAAATGGGCAGGAACAGGCCAAGACTTTAGTTTCACAGCTCTAGGGCTCCCTCCTCTGTTAATGTCAAGTACTCATAATAATCTCCTATATTTACATTTTTAAGTGCTGCATTTTGCTAACATATTACTTTGTATCACATATTCACACAATCTAAATTTTATTACCTACCCACATATTCCTGCTATTCTCAATTTGTTTTCTGTTTGTAGTGACATTCCACAGGGTGAAGTTCTTTCCTTAATGAAAGCAGTATTTAAAAGTTATTGGAACACAGAAGATGTAAGCCGGCCACCACTGTTTCTTACAAGATTGCCTTTTTTTCACCTCCCTCAATTAAAGCATGCAAGGGCTTTGTTTGTAATTTTCATTCCTTTTTTTTTTTTTTTTTTTGAGACAGAGCCTCAAGCTGTCCCCCTGGGTAGAGTGCGGTGGCATCACAGCTCACAGCAACCTCCAACTCCTGGGCTCAAGCAAGTCTCCTGCCTCCGCCTCCCAAGTTGCTGGGACCACAGGCGCCTGCCACAACGCCTGGCTATTTTTTGTTGTTGTTGTTGTTGCAGCCGTCATTGTTGTTTTGGCAGGCCCAGGCTGGATTCGAACTCGCCACCTTAAGTGTATGTGGCTGGCGCCTTAGCCACTTGATCCACAGGCGCCAAGCCTTTTTTTTTTTTTTTTAAGACAGAGTCTCACTTTGTGACCCTCGGTAGCGTGTCATGGCATCATAGGTTTTGCATCAGCCTCCTGTAGCTGGACTACAGGTGTCTGCCACGACACGACTATTTTTAGACATGGGGTCTCGCTCTTGCTAAGGCTGGTCTGGAACTCCTGAGTTCAGGCAATCCTCCTGCCTCAGCCTCCCAGAGTGCTGGGACTACAGGTATGAGCTACCATGCCCTGCCCTGTATAGAAGCTTTCAACTTTAATGCAAACTGTAAACAATTTTCCGGATCCTATTATCTGTTTACCTAATAATGTACCATTAGTCTGTATTGAAGCATGGAGAAGATCCCTTGGTCCTTCTCTTGCCAATCAATTATAAATGCCTTAGAGTAGTAATACTACTATAAGTCCCCATCACTCCAAAATATTCCTTCATTGCCTTCAGCATTACCCTCTTAGAATAGTTTTAAGGCTTAAAACTAAAGCAATGGCTTTTTAAATTTTAACTCTAGGTACCCTTTTCCTCAAATACATAGAAAATCAAAATGAAAACGCACAATTATCCAACTATTTGGCATTCTTTTCCCTTCTGGGACCTACTTTTCTCTGAGAAGCATTTTGGCTCTTAGTCTGAAGAACATTGAACTAAAAAGAAAGTAAGCTCTACATTTTAAGTTAAGAGTTATGGCTTAGAAGTGCAAGGAAATCACACTGATTATTTTAAGGCTCATTCTCAGAAGAATGATTCAGCATCTAGGGTGAGACCTGGGAATTTGTATTTTGTTAACATTTTCCTGGTGACTTTAATGCACACTCAAGTTTGAGAACCATTGACACCAATGCTGTCCAGTATGATACCCTCCAGCCACATACGACTAATTAAAATTAAAAATTTATGTCCTCAGTTGCACTAGCCACCTTTCAAGTGTTCAACAGCCACATGAGAATAGTGAGCACCATATTGTAGTGCAAACACTGAACATTGTTTTTTGAGACAATGAGATATATTTGAATTTTGTAACATATTAAAGGACATTTGGAGTATTTAGGGACAAAATGATGTGATGCCCGAAATTTACATCAAAATAATCCAGTTACAGTACGTGGAACTGGGGAAAGGAGCAGTGACAGTGTAGATTAAACAAGTCTGGCTATCAGTGGGTAGGTCAGCAATGCTAGGTGGGGGCATATAGCCTTTTCTTATGCATGTTTGGAGATTTCTGTAACAAAGTTAACAAAAATCAATAAAAATACAGACATACAACTTATTCGTCCATCATGATGGTGGCATGTACATGTGAAGTGTATGTGAGACTGTGAACATGCATGTGTGGATGTCAGGGTGAGTGTCAAGAGCGCAGCACTGCATTGTAGAAATTAAAGTCGCAACTCTGGGAACAAGAGCATTCTGTGGAAAACAACTTTTTGGTAGGTGTAAAGAATATGAACATTTTCATCATTGCAGCACTCTTCTGGACAGTGCTGCTTTCTACAGCTGCACTGGCAGATATTTAAATAACTATTTCTAATTTTAACTGATTTTTAAATCTCCCTTTTAAAGTTGCGTTTTATGATTTACTTACAGTACAGCACTCATGAATATAATATGAAATATATGTATGTACATCTATTTGGTATGCATGCTTAAAATTTTACTCATGGGGTATACGGTTCAAAAGCTTGAGGAGACCCATGTACACCAAACACCTGTCTTTTAAAACATTTGCCTGGGCTGACAAAGACAACTTTTAACTACAGCTCTTTTCCAGGTAGAATTTTTTTTTTCTTTTTTTTTGGAGACAGAGTCTCACTATGTCACCCTTGGTAGAGTGCTGTGGCAATCTCCAACTTGTGGGCTTAAGAGATTCTCTTGCCTCAGCCTCCCAGTAACTGGGACTACAGGTGCCCACCACAATATCTGGTTATTATTATTTTTTTTTGTTATCATGGTCATTATTTAGGAGGCCCTGAGGGGTTCAAACCCACCAGCCCCGGTGCATGTGCCTGGCATCCTAACCACTGAGCTATGGCCACTGAGCCAAGGTACAGATTTTTATATTTCAAACCCAAATTCCCAAACATAAGCAGACTTTTTCTTTTTTAAATATACACATATATTTTATTTCAAAAAGCACAAGAACATTATACAAGTTTTAAATTTACATTTTTGCAATAAAAGATATCAATATATGCATCATTTGTATAACTTCATCATGGATGGAATTTCAATCAGTGGTATAAACATGTTGCAGTGACTAAATATAGATCATCATCACAGTGAACCAAAATGCATAGTTGTTATGAAATGACAAATGACCACTAACAGGTGAACTCACACTCCATATACCAACATAATAAATTAATTATACAGATATATCTTTTCTTTCACTGTTACTAAAACTCTTGCCAGCCCCTGACCAAACAGAAAAAGTTCTAGAGCCATTCTCTTGAACCAGTGCCTTCGTGTACTACACTAAAGAAAATAAAGTGACTCAGTTGCTTGTTTGCAAGTAAACTTTGTTAGTGTAATTGTTTGCAATGATGAAGGCAAACCACGAGGACATGTGAATATAATTAGAAATCCCTTGGGCTAGGGGTAGCACTGAGACGTTATGTTCATCTACAGTACAGAAATCTGAATCTTAGTAAGCAAAAAATAGGAAACGTGTTCTTTGGCAGTAAAGGTCTGGCTGGCCATTGCCAGATAGTCCCTCTGGCAGCTTAAGAATTTGACCCCAAGATTTATGAAGTGAATGTAAAAAGACTAGAAATAAAGTCAGTTTATCTTTGCTACACTGGGACCAATCAATTAGGGCACAAGTCAGCATCTTCTGTTTTCTGTAATAGCCTAGACTTCCCAGCCAAACAACGCATCCAACACAATTATATAAAAAACAAAGGGAAATGTTCAAATGATTCAATCATACTGGCAAATGTGATAAACTGAATACTGAATTTTCTGATTCTCACTTGTTAACTGTTACAAACTATTCATTAGAGTAGTACTTATTTCCTGATACCTTCTGCATAGTAATTATTTAAGGAGAAAATCATGATTGTAATTCTGGTGCCTGCTTATGCCAATTCCTTACCACAAAAATCCACTTTTCTTTAAAGCAGCGGTTCTCAACCTGTGGGTCGCTGTATTAAAGGGACCTGTATTAAAGGGCTGGAACTGTATTAAAGGGCTGCTGCATTAGGAAGGTTGAGAACCATTGCTTTAAAGTATAACAAAATTTAGCCCCAAATGTGCATTATTAATCACTTACCAAATATATTTTTACTTGTTTGCCTTTGCTGAGCAAAAAGAAGGCAGGAAAACATTTATACACCTTATATAGACAGTAGTAGTAAAAGGCAAAGTAAGATACGGTCTTTGAATGACTCTTTCTAACTCTTAACATTACTCCAGAGACAACAGAAGCTAAAATGAAGGTTTCAACTTATCCTCTGTGTGCTGTTTTATATCACAAGTTCTTCATATAAAATATTAAAGCCAAGAACCAAAAAGTCTATGCACAAATTTGGGGGAGCTCTATAAACAATATGGCTCAACCACAGTATGTTACAACAGGACACTGACTATTGATCACATAGCTTTTTTGGTGGTTTGGACTAGTCATAAAACCAGAGTTTATGAAAAGTTTGCACACAGATAACATCAAGGATTTGTCTTTTACAAAGAGAGAAGTTTGTAGAATTGTCTTAAATCTCACTGTTCTAATTTACAGTTGTCATGCTCCATTCATTGGGAATTTTCTTTTCTCTTTCTATAAACAGTTTACATCAGAGCTGCAACAGATTTCTGAGAATCAAACAGGATGGTGCCATAATCACAAGATAAGTGATCTCATTATAAAAACCTGCCTTTTGAAAATGTAAATTATATTTTCAAAACTCAAAAAGCTATTTGTAGTAAGAGGTTAGAATTACAGGCCCACCATCAGAAATGAATAATAAATACATTATTCTAACTCTTTTTGAGGTCCACGGTAGGGAGAAAAGTTTTTCCACACAGGCAGAATTGCACTCTGGCCATACAGACATTTAGTTTAATTTGTGGCTTTAGCAGCAGGTGGTACATTTAGAGTTTTTCCTTAAAAGAGAACAATACAAAAATTCACTTTTTTGGAAATCTTTCTCAATTGCAGATATTGCATGGTTTCTATAATTACTCTTTAGCTGCAAGGAGGACTATCACAGATTATCAGAATCTTGGTGGTACAATATTAGCTGAATTAAACTGTGGGAAAACACCAAATACAAAATTGCAGAAGAGTTAATCAACATATAAAAATGTCCACAACTATTTGATCTGATTTCATTTGCCAAGTGGATGAAATGAAATGGGACAGATTATGAAGGGGAACAAGATTCCTGGAAATACTAGCAGACTCAACATTTGGGGTGAACAAGCATTTCTTCAGTGTACTAGAACATAAAACAGATTAATCTATGTCCCTTGAAGCATGTGTTTGCTAACTGAAATCAATACTCCATTAAGGAATCTTTTATTGATGCATGTAAATCTGGACATGAAGCAAAAGACCCTCTGACTTTCCCCATCCCTCAGAAAGTTCTCCATAATTTTGAGCCAGTCTTTATTACTGTTGTCATTCCTGATTGTCTTGAGGCAGAATTGGAGCTCATAGTAACTGCCAATTGAATCCAAATAACATTTGATTAGTTTCCTGGCTCCTAGCAATTTCTTCTATAATACAGTGTTGTTGCCAGACCAAATGGAGCTTCCGATACCGCTCACGTGATAAATGAAGGGGGTTGCCCCTCCTTTTGGAAGAAAAGAAAAAACATGTAAGTTTGAATCAAATAACTGACATATCTTTACTTTATTGTTTGAATTACGATGTACTCTTGAGATATTCCTGGAATCACCAGGACAGAGTTCTCAAAGGGACATTTTCCCTTCATACTGAGAACGTGGTAGGTTACTTAGCTAGTCAGAAATTTACTCCTTCACTATTCATAAAATAGGTCAAG
This sequence comes from Galagoides demidoff, assembly GCA_963574575.1. Classification (NCBI taxonomy): domain Eukaryota; kingdom Metazoa; phylum Chordata; class Mammalia; order Primates; family Galagidae; genus Galagoides; species Galagoides demidoff. The sequence goes on from CAUYQV010004433.1 coordinate 10,313, forward strand.
TATACCCTGGGCATTAAAGAACCTCATCTAAATAGCCATTGAAGTTATAAAACTTGAAGCAGCATCCTTCTTTTTTGGGTAATTGGCCTGAATGGGGCTCTCATGGTTTTTGGCCTCCTATAGCTTATCAAACTTTGATTTATGATCTTTGCATAGTAGAGAAATTAGCAAATATTTAGGTAAAGAAACCATAATTCAATTCTAGGCCCATATTGCGACATTGTATAACAGCTAATCTAAAATAACTAAAGTTTGGTCGTTGACAGTAATGGAGAACTGGCACATCCCCATTCCTTGAAGCATTCAAGTGGCTTAGCTGGTTGGGAATTTTCAAATTATCTTTTTTTTTTTTAGACAAGAGTCTCACTTTGCTGCCCTTCATAGGGTGCTATGGTGTCACAGCTCATAGCAACCTCAAACTCCTGGGCTCATGTGATTCTCTTGCCTCTGTTTTTTCTATTTTAGTAGAGATGGGGTCTTGCTTTGCTCAGGCTATCTGCCCGCCTTGGTCTCACAGAGCGCTAAGATTACAGGAGTGAGCCACTGTGCCTGGCCAAATTGTCTGCGTATTTATTTATTCTTTTTTGAGACAATGTCTCACTATGTCACCGTCAGTAGAGTGCTATGGCTTCACAGCTCACAGCAACCTTAAACTTGCAGGCTTAAACAATTCTCTTGCCTCAGCCTCCCAAGTAGTTGGGACTACAGGCATCCACCACAACGCCCTCTATTTTTTTGTTGTAGTTATCATTTTTGTTTAGCTGGCCCAGGCCAGGTTCGAACCTGCCAGCCTTGGTGCATGTGGCTAGTGCCATAAACACTGTGCTATGGGTGTTGAGCCTGCCTATTTTTGTTTGTTTGTTTAAATGATTGCTTATTTATTTATTTTGCAGTTTTTGGCCAGGGCTGGGTTTGAACCCGTTGCCTCTGGCATATGGGGCTGGTGCCCTACCTCTTTGAGCCACAGGTGCCGCCCAAGCCTGCCTATTTTTAAAGTTCTATTTCTTTGTATCTTTCTGGAACAACTTGGAATCTCCTAAGTCATTAACCTATTTTCATTGCTCAGCTTTTTCTCCCTAAACCTAACCTCTCCTAACCTTTTTCTCCCTCTCCCTAACCATTCAACAGGTTAAATGCTGCCACAATAAAAACAAATCTCTGTAGGATCAAAGAAATCCCAACCCCTGTCTAATGAGTCTGTTCATTCTGAGTAATATTTAAAAAAAAAAAATTTCAATTACACACACAGAGACAATTTACTGTAAGGGGATATGATCTTTATCCCTATGTACTTTTGGGACCACTGCTAAAGTGGCCTTACTTCCTCATTTTCATTGGCCATCAGTAGGACCCCAGTTCCTACTACCAGGGAAGGCACACAGAAAAGTCCAGGATTCTAAATATTTTCCTAATGCTCAAAAGCAAAGAACGCTGATATATCTGGTTAATAAAAAATTTTAGGCATTGTAATGGAAACAATGAATATCTACTCTAAACCAAACTCCATCACTGGACAAATTTCTCTCTTTTACATAACGATGTCAAACCTTTTAAGTAATTCTGAAGAAAGGTTGATTAAAATTATAGAATAATCAAATATTAGGATAGTTGGTATCTTCAAAACTTTTGGTCACCATCTTCAATAATATGGACTAAAATAAAAAAGAACTGATTGAAACCTTCCTATTAAAAGAAAATCTTGGGCAGCACCTATGGCTCAAAGGAGTAGGGCATTGGCCCCATATGCCAGAGGTGGCAGGTTTAAACGCAGCCCTGCCAAAAAATGCAAAAAAAAAAAAGATAGAAAGAAAAGAAAAAGAAAATCTTACTTCAGGCCAGGGTCTGTTTCTCCATATTCATCCAAGTAAGGAGCTGGATAGGCACAGCCTCTGGCTTTACCTTCAACCAGGACCACTCTGCATTCTCTGATTCTGAAGGATAAAACAACCAATGGGAAAGATGATTAAGTGCATGTGTACAAATGATAGGTGCTACATCAAAGTTAATCTAGAGAAAAGATATGGACAATATCTGTCAGGAATTTGATATAAAACAATATAAACACAGACAAACAGACAAAATTATATTTTATCTAAATAAAGAAGAACAAACATTGCTATTTTTGTTGACACTACAGAAAAGGATCAGTAGAGTTAGGGAAATACGATCAGTAATACTGACTGAATATACTGAAGAGACGGGAGGAAGACTGTCCTATTTGAGCCACAGACACCCTGGAAAATAGTTGTTTCTCTTTCCTGACTCACAATCTGAAGAAAGGAGGGAAACTAACAGAAGAACAAAACCAAATCCAAGTCCAGTAATCTCAAGCCAGACAAAATGTCAACTAGGGGCCAGGAGCAGTGGTTCACAGCTGTAATCCTAGCACTCTGGGAGGCCGAGGTGGGTGGATACCTTGAGCTCATGAATTCCAGACCAGCCTGAGCAAAAGCAAGACCCCATCTCTACTAAAAATAGAAAGAGGCTCGGCGCCTGTGGCTCAATTGGCTAAGGCGCCAGCCAGGTACACCTAAGGTGGCGGGTTCGAATCCAGCCCGGGCCCGCCAAACAACAATGATGGCTGCAACCAAAAAATGGCTGGGCATTGTGGTGGGCGCCTGTGGTCCCAGCTACTTGGGAGGCGGAGGCAGGAGACTTGCTTGAGCCCAGGAGTTGGAGGTTGCTATGAGCTGTGATGCCATGGC
>CAUYQV010004435.1:0-10569 GCA_963574575.1 Galagoides demidoff
CCCCCATCGCAGCATCCCTGAACACCCCCAATCACAGCATTCCTGAACACCCCCAATCACAGCCTCCCTGAACCCCCCCCATCCCGGCATCCCGGAAGCCCGCCACGCACAGCCGCCCGGCCCGCGCCCGCGCCCCCCCCCCGTGCGGCTCTCCGGGCCTGCCCCGCTTGGGGGCCTTCAGGGATGCTGTGATTGGGGGTGTTCGGGGATGCTGTGATTGGGGGTGTTCGGGGATGCAGCGATTGGGGGTGTTCGGGGATGCTGTGATTGGGGGTGTTCGGGGATGCTGTGATTGGAGGTGTTCGAGGATGCTGTGATTGGAGGTGTTCGGGGATGCAGCAATTGGGGGTGTTCAGGGATGCTGTGATTGGGGGTGTTCAGGGATGCTGGGATTGGGGGTGTTCAGGGATGCTGTGATTGGGGGTGTTCAGGGATGCAGCGATTGGGGGTGTTCAGGGATGCTGTGATTGGGGGTGTTCAGGGATGCTGTGATTGGGGGTGTTCAGGGATGCTGCGATGGGGGCGCTCAGGGATGCTGTGATTTGGGGCATTCTTCTTCTCTTCTTCCCTGGTGGAACTGTTCTCTTGGTGGCATTTTCCATCTGAAACACTTAACACATTTAATGCTTTACCCGATACGTTGGGTCTTTTGTCATTGAAATATATATGTGTATGTATTTCTGCAGTTAAAGACATGAAAGTGGTGAGGGACAGAAAGCGGTGAGGAAAGCACCATTGTGATTCATTTGCATTTAGTTTCAGGGGAAAAATCTTCTAAGGCCTTCTGAGGGATCCTTTTCTATCTGGAAGAATGGTTAAATATTCAACCTTAATTATTTATTGATAGTCTCTGAATTCTTGATGGATGGTTTAAACTAGGGACCATCCCTTCGACTTTAACAAAGTAATGAGTACAAAGTAGCTTGAAGCTACTGTTACTATTAGCAGTGCCAACCACCAACTGATTTTAATTAGATTTAACTTTTGCTTTGGATGTAGCACAACTTGGCCATGCTGCCTCAGATTAACAAAAGACCATTAATCATTTTATGTAACAAAAGCACAGTGTGGGCCTGCGCTGAAAGCATTTAATAGAGAGGTTAAATTTGTGTACACTCAAATAAGATTCAACTAACACATAATTGAGCCCAGGCCAGTGGTGGGGAAAGGTGATATCCCAGGGAGGACCCAGAACTTCCCAGAGCACGGTTCTCAGCCACACCGCTATTGACGTGTGGGGCCAAATAATTCTTTGTTTGGGGCGTGGAGGGGGTTGTCCTGTGCATTGTAAGATATTTGCAGCATCCCTGGCCTCTAGCCACTAGATGCTACTAGCACACACGGCTGCCGTCATCACCGTCCTCCCCCCACTGCAATGACTCCAGACTCTGCCCCCCAGAGCAGGGAAGGACAGTCAGCCCCAGTTGAGAACCACTGCCCCAAAGGAGTGTACGGCCCTCACCTTTTCTGCACTGTCTGCCCAATTCGGTCCCATTTATGCCGTGGCTGACTCACAGTGCCGAGGCCCTTGGATGGACCACCCCACTGCCACCACAGATGCCTTATAATAGAGTGAAGTTTGGCACTTGACTCCCACCCCTTCCCACTCCATCCCACCAGGAGGACTCTGGTGTTTGCCTTCTGCCTTTAAGGACTCATCATACATGGGTGAGATGGCCCCACAGTTTCCATGAAGTAGCAGCCAGCACACAGTAGGCTTTTCTTGTGTGTCTGTTCATCGTCAGTCTTCCCCTCTAGAATGTTGAGCTCTCCGGTGAGAGCCATGAGAGTGGAGGTTCGGGACAGATTTCCCACCACCGTAGACCTGCTTCCCAGGTCAGGGCCTGACCCAGAGGAGGCGATAAATATGTGTTGATTGCCCAAATAAACGAGATGGTGGTCACCAAACCTGACTTAACTCCCTGCCCGTTGTCTTGCCCAGGCTTTCCCAGTGTTTGAAATGACATTTCCCTTGTAGAGATGAGAAGGTCAAGGTCGTTTTCTTCTTCTCTCCTCTATCTTGTTCTCTAATCTGCTTTTACCTCTTTGAGGTTTAATTATATGCAGAAGTAATATTTCTGGGCTATTTCACTTTATCTCTCTCCTTTTCTTCCACTATCCCCAATTTCACTCTGATAAGTTTGATTTAATTGCACTGCTTATCTTTAAACCACTCCTTAAATGACCCTTCCTTAGGACTATTTAATACTAAGAGACCTTCCTCTGTCATGTAAACTTCTCTCACCCAACTTCCCATTCTTAGTGAGAGGAGCAGAGCTGTATGATAAAGTCTTCATTAAAAGATTCCTTAATAGAACTAACTGCCTCTGCTTGATTGCATAATCAACAGCTAATGAAATTGTCTTGGTAACAAGAGTTACAGTATATTACAGCCTCTCTTGAGACTAAGTGGAAAGACAATTGTGTCATCCTGAGAAGAGGATTGATTGTTCTCAGTTTGAATTTGATTGTCCTTAAGGGGAACTAAACAAGAGATCCTCTCCAGGTCCTCTGAGTGAATTTTATTCTCTTGGAAAGTTACTGTTTCACTTTCCACACAAGCCAAGCACATAAATATCATGCTTTGTTGCAAGAGAGGCAGAGGGAGTATCAAGATTCTTTTTAAGTATCATAAATGATACAGTTTGAGGGGCACCTGGATGACCCCTGCGGGCCTCTCCGTGTAGCTGTAGATCAAGGCATTTCGTTGCACATTTTCCAAAGCTTTTTTTTTTTTTTAATGCAGGAGGAAACCCCCGAGGACGGTTTGCTCTGGGCCTGGTGCAGAGTGAGTGGAAGGTCTATGTGAAGAGACCGCTAGACAGAGAAGAGCAAGACATGTACTTCCTCAACATCACCGCCACCGACGGGCTCTTTGTCACACAGGCCATGGTGGAAGTGACGGTCAGTGATGTGAATGACAATAGTCCGGTGTGTGATCAGGTGAGATTTGAAGATACAGCTCTGCTTTTGACTCTGCTTCTCTAAAATGGAATCAAAACCCACTTCACTTTTCTTTTTAAGGCCAGGCAAACTTTTGCTCTTGCCTCCAATTGGCTATAAGAGGGTAGGAGGTGGGGCCTGGGATGAAATATTCTAAACATGATAAGATCAGGTACCGAATTACACCCCTGTCCCCTACCAAAAACAAATAGGAAACAATCTCTTAAAATGAAATAATTTTTAAGTAATTCTTAAAGAACCCCATGATATATTCTGTCTAAATCACTGAAATCATAGGAAAGAAATGGACCACAATTCAGCATAAGATACTGGTTTGTATAAGTTTATACAACTGGTTAGTAGCAATGTTGGTGCTGAACACAGTTTTCCAGCCTCCTTATCAAGCAGCATTTTATTACTGTATAAAACATAATGCCAACACAAGGTTCCAGTCTTAAATTTATTTTCATTCTTACTAAAATCAAATCACAATTTATTTTTTCCTTACCATGTAGATAAAGAGACAATATTGGTGCCCTGTAGCATAGAAAAGTGTTACAAACAGATTTGATCTCTCATGCCAATGAAATATTAGTAGTGGCTCTTTAAAGAGTTGAAAATCAGGGGCCAGGTGCAGTGACCCAAGCCTGTAATCCTAGCACTCTAGGAGGCAGGGGTGGGTGGATTGCCTGAGCTCACAGGTTCAAGACCAGCCTGAGCAAAAGTGAGATCACATCTCTACTAAAATAAAACAAAACAGCTGAGTGTTGTGGCAGGCACCTGTAGTCCCAGCCACTTGGGAGATTGAGGCAAGAGGATCCCTTCAGCCTAGGAGTTTGAGGTTTCTGTGAGTTATGATGCCATGGCACTCTACCCAGGGTGACAGAGTGAGACTGTCTTAAATAAAAGTAGCTAGGCATAGTGATGCAAGCCTGTAGTCCCAGCTCCTGGGGAGGCTGAGATAAGAAGATAGCCCGAGCCCAAGAGTTTGAGGTTGCTATCAGCTATGGTGAAGTGACAGCACACTACCAAGACTGATAGACTGAGGCTCTGTCAGAAAAATCAATTAGTCAATCATAGTAGAAAACAGTTGAGGTGGTGCCTGTGGCTCAAAGGAGTAGGGTGCTGGCCCCATATAATGGAGGTGGCGGGTTCAAACCCAGCCCTGGCCAAAAACTGCCAAAAAACCAAAACAAAACAGTTGAAAAGCAGTCATAGGACTTACTGGGACTCAAGAGAATAGTGTACCATGGTCCACGTGTGATGAGCGTCACGGTTCCAGAGGGGTGGGATATTAGCCGTTTTCTTCATCACTAGATATTCAGCACCTAGAATGGTACCGACACATAGTAGGTGCTTAGTGAGTATTTGTTGAGTGAATGGGAGTGGCAGAGCAGAGGATATGCAATATCTCATAACATAATCTGGTTCTGAAGTAAAGGGGAAAAGCTGCAGAAACAGGGTTCTAGAAATGAATTTTTAAAGAAATCACACACAATGCTAAATATGGCAATCATCCCATGAAGACTAATAATTCAGTTACCTTGATTCACCCTTGCCCAGGTTGCATATACAGCATTATTTCCTGAAGACATTCCATCAAATAAAATCATCCTGAAGGTCAGCGCCAAGGATGCTGATATTGGATCCAATGGAGATGTACGGTACTCTCTCTACGGACCTGGAAGCAATGAATTCTTTCTAGATCCAGAAAGTGGTAAGGTGAAATTTGTTCTTTGAGTCAATGTCATCGTTCATCCATAAAAGAAGTTAAACTCTCATCTGGTCTTGTCACTGGCAGATACTTAGAATACTTGGTATCATGGAGTGGAGATGAACTGACCATAGGCAGATTAATAAGAGAAGAGGCATACAGATTGATTTAGGTGCACGTGGGTTTTGGAGTCCTGAAAATATGAAACTCAAAGAAGGACCAGAAGTTTTAATACCCTCTTCATAAGGGAAAGAGAAGTGGGAGAAAATATGTGATTCTAGATGAGTAGTAAATTATCGGCGGGGGAGGGATGGACTGAAGAGACAAATATTATCTTATAAATGATCGTCACAGAAAACTCAATGAGGCCAGCAAATTGTGGGAGGGTGAGGAACTGAACAAAGGCTGGTTACGCGGGTGAAGTCACCCAGATGATCTCTTGGGGCTGTCCTCAGAAAACTGGATGGAAAGCCTTTGGGGCAATCTGGTGCCTTCTAATTTCCTTTCTCTTCTCCAGTGGTCCATATTTCCTGGTTATTTGATGAAATTCCTAGGGAAAGGGGTCTTTAGACAATTGGACTTCTTTTGGAAAGAAATTTTCTTTCCAGGCCCAATAACGAAATTCCGGGGAGAGGACACTTCCCTGCACTTGGAGTGGCAGAGAAAGAAACCAGAGAAGGTTAGAAATGTCTTGATTCTAAGGCATCCTCTAAGGCAGTGGTTCCCAACCTTCCTAATGCCGTGACCCTTTTGTAGCAATGAAATTAATTGTATGGTTGGGGGTCACCACAACGTGAGGAACTGTTTTAAAGGGTCCTGGCATTAGGAAGGTTGAGAACCACTGTCCTAAGACCTTCCAAATGCTTTTAATTCAAAGTATTAGGCACGCCAAAGCACTTCAACAACGGGATTGATGCTCAGGGTCTTGGCTCTGTCTAAGAAATAGTAAGAGCATGGGGTGTCCAAATACGGTTGCTCTGGACCACACAAAGTTTATTTGGTTTCTAAAACTTGCCTGGACTTTCCCTACATGTATGAGCATCAAGTCGGCAGACATCTCTATTTGCTGGTTCTGTTTCTCACATCTCTGCGTTAAGGTACATGCTCGTAACAGGCATAAATCAAGTCATATCCCAAACGCAGGTTGCCGTGCAAACCAGACCGCAATGCCAAGGAAAGAAAGCTTCTCATTTCCAAATCCCTTTTGGGTCCTTTTCTGACTCTCACCAACATTGTTGTCTGGTTTTTATTGGACATTCACGCTAGGTACCCTCAGATTCGCTTGCTAATTCAGGTAAAATTTACAAGGTGAAAGGTTATACAAGCTACAGGCTGATGATGCCTGCGTTAAAGGCCAGAGATAATGGAAAAGTCATTGTCTGAGGAGGCAACTCTTTTAGGGCTGTGAATTGAATGATCCATCCAATGGCGATTTTTAAATGAAGTGTAAAGATTGATGAGCTTGCACGTTTTCAGCTGTGTTGGCCCCAGTGAACAGTAACTAACTAGCTCCACTGGAGCATACCTCTTAGCGCCCTGGCCTGGCGATGATTTCCTCCGGAGGTAACATTTGTGAGTCAATGGTAGACATAAAAACACTTAATGGAACATTTGTGGTAAATTCCAAGATTTAAAAAAAAAAAAAAATCATGTCCATGGGATATTATTCCCCAGTAGGGAAGGCGGACAAGTAAACCAATAATGATAATAAAAGAGAGAGATGAAATGAGCATTCAGGAAAAATATCAGGGGAGCTATACCAGACACAGAGGAAGAAGTAACTAATAGTCCAAAGAGCGGGAAAAGGAGGCTGTTTTAAGAAAGAGCTTGCATTTGAGCTGAGCAGGAGTCCAGTAGTGACAGCAGGACATGGGGGCAGCGTGACCCGAGACACTGCACACTCATGAAATGTTACATGCCGGAGGGGCAAGAAGGCAGCATCAGGTTAGATCACGGAGGGTCTTGAGTGTCCAGCTGCAAAGCCACTGGCTGCTTTTGAAGAGGTGAGGGGAAGGACCCAACCTGTGTTTGAGAAGTGGCTTGGTGTGGCGGGGCTGCTGTAGGAGGAGCTGCCTTATAAATACAGCTATCTCCATCTGAATAATGTCCACTAAGTTTGTTCATGTGTGCTAATATTTCAGGAGTCGTGCTTTTTGCCAAGTAGTATTTACCCAGGTTTGTCACCGTACTTGTTATCATTATCTGTTGAAACTTAAACAACAAAAGAAAAACTCCACGGGAGCCGCCACCCAGCACCAGAACAGCAGTTCCAACAGTTAGGGTACAGACACAGCGGCCCTCGAGTCACTGCTCCTCCAAGCTCCTCCCACTGTCCCCATCTGAGCCCCCCCCCCAATACCACAGGCCCTTCCATAATCCAGGGAGGAAAGGCTCAGCCCTGGCCCAGTCATAGTCCTTCAAATGCTATTCTGCTAATGCCACCTTCTGTTTCGATTGCCTGTTATCCCCTAAAAGATGGAATAAAAAATGAGTGTCTGGAAGCAAAGACACTGTCCTTCTGAGTCTATGAGTTGTTGAGGAGTTGTTGACCATCAGAGATCCAGAGGTGCAGGTCCATTCTCTATGCTTTTTCTGGAAGACAGAGACCGATCACCAGAGTGGATTTTGAGAGGTTTAGAGAGATATGGGGCTCTTCCATGTAGCTTAAAGGAAGGACCTCTGATACCAGAAGATCCTCAGAAGCTGGTTTGTTGCTGCATCCAGAATCCCATATATTTTTCCCGATGTTTACAAATAATTGAACATTCTATATCTTTCAAAAGTGTGGGGTACTTGAACCAAGTGCCACTGGTCCTTCCTGTATTGGGAATTCTTTATATAGTTGACCCTCTGCTCTTTAAAGGAAGACAGCTTTTGAAAAGCCGGACCCATCATGCTGCCATTTACTTTCCCAGGTGAGTTGAAAACCTTGGCTCTGTTGGACCGTGAGCGGGTCCCTGTGTACAACCTGATCGCCAGAGCCACAGACGGGGGCGGGAGGTTCTGCCAGTCTGACGTCCGCCTGATCCTGGAGGATGTGAACGATAACCCTCCCCTGTTTTCTTCTGACCACTACAACGCCTGTGTCTATGAGAACACGGCCACGAAGGCTCTGTTGACCAGAGTTCAAGCCGTGGACCCTGATGTTGGTAAGTCCCTTGCCCTGGCCGGGCCACCCCTGTTCACACAGTGGACACACTGCCTTGCCTTTCATGTTATGAGAACCTTCATCAGCACACTTGGTGCCTTACTTCATCTGCGTGAGAAAACCCTGCAAGTAATCCTCTCTCCTCTTTCTACGCTTTGAAGAGATGCTATGAATTCCTTTACCTTGTAGCAGAGGGTTTTGGGTTGGTTCGGTTATGTTTTTTTTTATTATTATTAATTGATAGCTGTATACATTAATGCAAACATGGGGTACATTGTGCTGTTTTCATATACAATTTGAAATACTTTTATCAAGCTGGTTAACAGGGTGACCAGAAAGATCACCTATATATCTGTCTAACAAGGTTCGGTTATGTGTTTTATGGGTTTTCTTTTTTTGACCTTTTGAATCCAATGATAGCTTCCTCACTTGACTATTCCTCCTACAGGTGGGTAAAGGCTGTTATGAGGCAGGGAGGATTCGTTTCCATTTCTTTGAAGAATTGCATCAGATGCTTTGGCTGAAATATGACAATCTCGATTTATTGTAGTGCCCCACAGTGCAAAGACCAGTTACCAAATGTGCTACCAGTGCAATGCGGATTTTTTAAAATGCCGTCTTTCAGAGTATTTTTGTCACATATAAGCTGGCATTACTTGGAGGCAGAGTAGGGGTGGGGGAGATAAGGGATTAGAATTGGAAGTTGCTAATAAAGTTTGTGTTCAAATCTACTTTACATAATGAGATGGTGAGTTAGAAAAGACTGGAGTTAATTGCTAGGTAGACCTTCGGAGAATGCCTAAGTTATTGAGGTGACTACATGACGGAATGGAAATAGGAAAGGGCATAGAGACAGCCTCTTGGTTGTGCATTTTAAGAGCTGTAAATCAGAGGACTAACTAGGGAACAATGGGTGTGTCTGCTATGCTAAACAGGCCTTTATGTAATTCAGTGTCTTATTGCTTAATTCTGAATTGAAAGAAAAATTATTGGACTAATGGAAGAGTAAATACATGATAATTAGTTGAAAACAAAAGTAGAGCCCAGGGTCTCTGCGTATTTCCCCTTAGAGAAATTAGTGGCTACACTTTGAATTATTGCTCTTAGCTCATTAGCATAATTTTCGAGGCTGAATACCAACCCTTTTAAAGTCTGTATGTTACAGAGCTTTGTGAAAAATGGGAAACAGGAAAAGACTCTGTTATTGACATATAATTATGTAATACCCACAAACACTTTTTTTTAGAAGGAGGATTAGAAAACATTCTCTGGGCTTTTATTAACAGATGACTTTTAGGGGAAAAGAGGACAGAATTAATGCAAATGAATCTTTTAATCATTTTAAATTTGATTTTGAGAATGTATAATTAGACCACAGATGAAATTTTAAAAGCTAAAAGGTTGGAATTTTTCTACTCACTCTCTTCACAAAGGAACTGGCTGCACTCAAGCCCCTAGAGATTGAGCACGGAAGTCTGGTCAGTGCACATGGCAGTCAGTGTGCGGGTGGGCTGGCGTGTCACTGACTCGCAGAGGCTGCCCCTGGAGCTGTTCTGCAAAATAGTGAAGAACCTGCAGTGAGCTGTGTTCCTTCACTTCTGAGTCAGATGAACAGGCTGGGAGTTGGAGAAGGAACGTCTTGACTCTTGGGGCTGAGTGTGGTGGCTGACACCTATAATCCTAGCACTCTGGGAGGCCAAGACAGGTGTATTGCTGAGTTCACAGGTTCAAGACCAGCCTGTGCAAGTGCAAGACCTCGACCCCCCAAAAAAAAAAAAAAATAGCCAGACATTGCGGATGATGTCAAGGACATTAGGTGCCTGTAGTTCCAGCTACTTGGGAGACTGAAGCAAGACAATTACTTGAGCCCAAGAGTTAGAGATTGCTGTGAGCTCTGACACCGTAGCACTCTACTGAGGGCAATAAAGTGAGACTCTGTCTCAAAAAAAAGAGAAGAAAGTCTCAACTCCGAGCATGTAACATGGCAGAGATGACAAAGACTAAAGCAGTGGTCCCCAGCCTTTTTGGCATCAGGGTTCATTTTTCCACTGACTGGGGAGGTGGGGGGACAGATGGAGCAGGAAGGGGATTCAGGGCATGCGAGCTGTGGGGAGTGACAGCTCTAAATACAGATGAAGTTTCACTTGCTCACCTGCCAGTCCCCTCCCGTGTGGCCACGTTCCTCATGGGCCAGAACCTTTTTGGTACAAGGACTTGGTTTCACAGAAGATAGTTTTTCTAGGGATGGGAGTGTGGGGAAGGTGTGAGAGGTGGGGGCATGTGGAGGCAGAGCTCAGGCAGTGATGCTATGGGACCTGGCTCCTAACAAGCCCTTGACCCAGTACCGGTCCACAGCCCAAGGATTGGGAACCACAGCAAAAGGCCCAAAGCAGAATGAAGACCTTGCCAGCACCTTGAGTAGCTTTTTGTGACAATGAATAAAAGGTTTGTGTTTAATAAAGCATCAGATAGAGACAGAGACTACAGATACCACTGATACCTGGGTATAAACTGTATTCACCAGGCTGTGGTATCAGCCTCAGAAAAACTGTAGCATAAGACTCCAGATTCTGGTTCAATTTCTTAGTTTTAGTAGAAGATCTCCTTTAGCTTTAAAAAAGTTAAAAGAGGGGGGCGGAGCCAAGATGGCAGACTGCAGCCAGCTTTTTACAGAAGCTCCCGTCCAGAAGGAGGCTGAAAGGACAGAAGTTTAGCTACTTAGCTGATGGTCTGGAGCAGAGCCAAGAGAGAAGAATGAGGAGCA
>CAUYQV010004437.1:0-12311 GCA_963574575.1 Galagoides demidoff
CGGGCGCCTGTGGTCCCAGCTACTTGGGAGGCAGAGGCAGGAGACTCGCTTGAGCCCAGGAATTGGAGGTTGCTATGAGCTGTGATGCCATGGCACTCTACCCAGGGGGATAGCTTGAGGCTCCGTCTCAAAAAAAAAAAAGTTCTCTATCTTTAATACCTAGCTCAGCTATGGATGTTTCTACGCTTGTTGCTTTCTCTTGGTTCTGTTTCTTGGTATACTTGATAATTCTTTAATTCAGCACCAGATATTGCATACGAAAATTATAAATATTCTGCATAAGGTTATCTTCTTCAGAGGAGGTTTAAATTCTAATAGGCAGCAAGCTTAAGGAAAAATGTAAATCTAAACACGAATTGAAGTAATTTGAGGTTGAGTTGAAATTTTTCTGAAAATTGTTCTATTAAGCTGGACACAATGGTGTAGGTCTATAGTCCCAGCCACTTAGGATGCTAAGGTTGGAGGATTCCTGGGCCCAGGAATTTGAGGCTGTACTGCACCATGATAGCACCTGTGAATAGCCACTGCACTGCTGGGACAACATAGCAAGGTCCCATTTCAAAAAAAAGAATAGGTCTATTTCTTACTATCATTGTATTTCTGCTTGGGTATAGCCTTCACTAGAACCAGAGAATCTACCAAGGTAACTCAAAGAAAGGCTATTTATAAATCTCTCAAGGCCTCAAAGAAAAACAAGGGTGCAGAATGTTAGACTCATTTCCATCCATTTCCATTCTAGGAGGGTCTTGGTCCCAAATTTTTTTGCTCTCCTGAGTCTCTAATACTCCCAATGAGGTTATTTTTAAATATTTTTAACCAGTATTTCTGATTTCCAGAAGAATATTTTGTCTGCTAAAGCATAAACAATCAAAGCTATATGTGGAAATATGTATAAATCACTTTAAGATAAGTAAATTGACAGAGTCTATGTTTTCTCAATGAAGTACTAGTTTAGGGTATAGACTATGAAACAAGACAGCTTGAAATTTAATGATGGAATAAAGTTTGAGGAAGAGCAAAGCAAATGTTTGAAATAACCATTATGGGAAAATTGAAAGGACTAAGAAGTAAATTCATTAATTTATTATTCTTGATATATATTATAGGTGATCTGTACTGTGAATACAACTGACCAATATTATTTTTTCATCCTAGGTGACTTACTGAATTACTTGACGAAAAGTAAAGATTGCATTCATTTATGTATTATTGCACTTTCCATTGAGGCGAAGGCAAATGAAACAAAATTAACTGTTCTATTCAACAATGAAGCATACCATTCACCATCTGTGGCCTTGGCATTGTTAGACAACATGCTTTTCAGGTCACTTTCTGGCAGTGAGGCTTCCTTAATGGTCTCCAATAAACCTCAGCCACATCCTGATGAGAAACACAGTAGAAAAGGGTATGCTATTATTTTGATCAGAATTGAGTTTTACACTTTAAATACATAGATAACATTTATATGATAAAATAGATATTAATAGAAATCTATATTTTTAGGTTGATTTTCTGATATATCTTCTTTTGTTCCTTCTACTATAGGATTACGAATGGAGAAAATGTGGCTATAAGTTTACAGTTTGGCACTGCTCTTTTAATCAGTGGATTTTGTCTCCTGACAGTGACTGAAAGAACCAGTAAAGCAAAGCACATCCAGTTTGTGAGTGGGGTCTCTGTCTTTGTGTACTGGCTTTCTGCTCTATTGTGGGATTTCATCATCTTCTTCATTTCCTGCTGCTTAATAATGGTAAGTGTTAGTTACAATTTCTTGGGGCTTATTTTCATTTTATATCCCATAGAAAATTCCTATTAAAATGTTTTCAGGGTGGTGCCTGTGGCTCAAAGGAGTAGGACGCCAGGCCCATATGCTGGAGGTGGCGAGTTCAAACCCAGCCCCAGGCCAAAAACTGCAAAAAAAAATTTTTTTTTCATAAACCTAGCTATGGCAGTAAACTGTCCTTACTCATTATCATAGAAAATGCATTGCAAAATTTTCATGGTCGAAACTTTCTCTCCCATATCCTTAATTATAATAAAATAATTTCTCTGCAATAGCACAGAAGTCTCTCATGGACTAGTTTCTCATTTTTCTCATTAACTTATTGTGGCCACCCCCCAAACTAAGACATATTCTTACATGTAATGTCTCATACTACCCAGTCTTATCTGATTATATCCTCTAGTACATCCAGATATGTAGTAGTGCCTCCCTCATAAAGAAAAATCAGAATAGGAAGAAGATTCTTACATTTTGAACAGATCATGTAGGAGAGAATTGTAATACTCACCAGAGAAGAAATGGGAAACACAGAAAGGATATGTAGGAAGAGAGTTCTCGGCAACTTGCTGGAAGGGCTTGGGGTCCCATCTTAAGTCTTTTTAAACAGTATAACTACAAGCCAAGAATTTTGTATCCTGCAAAACTAGGCTTCATAAATGAAGGAGAAATGAGACCAGTGGTTCTCAACCTTCCTAATGCTGTGACCTTTTAATACAGTTCCTGTGGGTTATGATCCACAGGTTGAGAACCAATGCAGAGAGCACAAGAGGAGCTGAACATGGTAACAGACAAAGTAGACCCTGAGCTGTGAGGCAATGGACTGTGGCTCCACTATAGGCAGATCCTAGTAGGGCTATGATAAGCCCCATTTCTGGAGGTCTCTGAGGGTAACAACTGCCAGCCAGAGCTAGCAAACCCCTGACCTTAAGGCTTCCCAAGCAAGTCAGCAGAAGAGTGAAATGATACTTTGCTCCTGGCAGGTCCAGGAAGGGGCATGGTAATTCTGCATCCCAAGACCTCTGAAACTAAAATCAGCCCAACAGACTTGATGTCTCACCAGTCCTGAATGTCACCAAGTAGGCGAGCAGAACAGCAAACTGCTGCTTTTCTCTGGATGATCTGGGAAGCAATGTAGTAAATTTTTCATTTCCAGGGCCTCTGACACTGACCTACCCACTTTGCTTGTGGCAGGTCCAAGAAAGGGTGTGGTGGACTCTGCATCCCTGAGGCCTCTGGGATTTGGCAGCCAAACAGCCTTAAAATCTGCTGAGTAGTAGGTGAAACAAGGAGCTGCTACTTCAGTTTGGCAAGTCCTAGAAAGGGAATGAAGAGCTATGCATTCTGGGATACCCTATGCACAAAGAAGCTCACCTGGTAGGGCATCCAAATGGCCCTAGAGCCTGATGAATGATACTAAAGCTGGCAGACCAGTGTGCCATTTGTTGGGGCCATACTCCACACTCAAGGTTCTTACTGTCCCCTGCTAGCTGGCTAATTAAACCCAACCAGAATATTTCTTAATTTAAATTTAGGCACATCCTAAACTTTCAGTTTAGAGTTTAAAAAAAAATAGAAAACCCAAATGGGAAGGAATCAGGAAAAAGAAAAAAACCTGGCAACATAAAAAGTCAAAGGAGCTGAACATGGGACTTAATTAAACTGAATACCTTCTGTACATCTAAGGAGACAACAACCAAATCAAATAGACAGTCATCACGATGGGAAAAGATATTTGCATATTATGAATCAGATAAAATATGGATAACTAGGATCTACAGAGAACTCAAACCAAGCAACATAAAAAGAGACCACAATCCCTCATATTAATGGGCAAAGGGGAGGAGTAGAACCTTCTCTAAAGGAAAGCAGATGAATGGCTAACAAACATATGAAAAAATGCTCATCATCCTTAATTATTAGAGAAATACAAATCAAAACCACCCTGAGATATCATCTGACCCCAATGAGAATGGCCCATGTCACAAAGTCTCAAAGCTGCAGATACTGGCCAATGTGGAGAAAAGAGAATAGTTTTACATTGCTAGTAGGACTGTAAACTAATACAACCTTTTGGAAAGAAGTATGGAGAATCCTTAAAGAATTCAAACTAGACCACCTCCCACTTGATCCTGCAATCCCATAACTAACTGGGCATCTACCCAGGAAAAAAAAATATCCTGTTGCCATAATGACACTTGCTCTAGACTGTTTATTGCAGCTCAATTTACAATCACCAAAATTTGTAAACAGCTTAAATGCCCACCAATCCAGGAATGTATTAACAAGCTGTGATATATATACCATGGAATATTATTCAGCCACTAAAAAAGATGGAGACTGTACATCTTTTGTACTAACTTGGATGGAGGTGGAACACATTCCTCTTAGTAAAGCATCACAAGAATGGAGAAGCAAGAATCCAATGTACTCAATTTTGATGTGAGGACATTTGATGGCCTAGTACATGGTGGGAATTGGGGGGTGGAGGAATGGGAGAAAGGGTAAGAGGGAGGTGAGTGAGGGAGTCATGGTGTTTGGCACACCTCTTGGGGGAGGAACATATTTATAAGAGAAACTTTGCTTGAGAAATGTAATTAGCATAACCTGGATCTTTGTACCCTCATTGAATCTCCAATAATAAAAAAGAAAAAATTAACTCAGCATAGGTTATGCTGTGGGATATTGAAAGATTATAAAACTTCAAACACAAAGACTCCTAGGTCACCTGAATTTTATTTGATTACTTTATTTAATTTATTATGTTTAAATAAGTTTATTAATTTTACAATATACTTAGAAACAATTCAAAGACCATTGGTACAGAAGGCAAAGAAAAGATATATAAAACAATCATGGCTATAGATGTTGGATTCAACCATTATCTACTAATCTTCTCTGCTGTTTTTGCTACCACCACCAAAAATATCAGTCATAAGTGTAATGACTATTCTTAGCTCAGCAGGACCATTAAGAAGTAAATACTAAGATTAAGCTTCCACATAATTATGTAGTTTCCCAAAGGGAAAAATCCACCATTTGTGCAAAAACTGTAATTACCAATTAATGAGATATAGATTTTCAGAAATTTATTCCCTTTAAATGCTGTAGGTTCCTACTACCACCATTGATTGTAAAGGTCCCTTTTATTTTTTTTACTCCACTGTCTAATTCTAATTTGTCTAATTTTTAATTTGCATTATAAAATATAAGAAGGAGGGCCCAGAATGGTTTAGATGTATGCAAAGTAAATTGAGGAGCAGAAGTAGCCCAGTTTAAAGGTTAATAGCAGTGTTGGTTAAAGCAGGTAGTCAGAGAAAATATCATTAGAGAAATAGTGTCTCTTTAAAGAAATAACCTACTGAATCTTGACAGGATTATCAGGGCAACTTTTCCAAGTAAAAAAAGTAATAATAATGAAAGGAAGTGTAGTGGTTCTGCTCACTGGAATGTCCTCTAGTAAAGAAGATGTATAAGTTACTTAGGCTAAAGTTTGAAAAAAAAAAAAAGAAGTCAGATTTACTTAATGGAAACTTCCATGCTAAATAAAGACAAGACTTGCTATGCCCTTTTCTAAATGTTCTGAGTTGGTTTTTCTTTTTGCACTTGCCCTTCACTTTTATCTCTGTACCTTCTGTGTTTCAGGGAGTGTTAAAATATTTCAAATTTGATATTTATGTCATGGATTACCACATTCTGGAAACCATGGTTATCTTCATACTATATGGCTGGGCTGCCATTCCTTTTGTGTACCTGATGAGTTTCCTGTTTTCGAAAAGTACTTCTGCCTACATCATACTTATGCTCCTCAACTACTTTTCAGGCACTGTTGGTTTCTACATAGGCATTGCATTAGAAAACCGTAAGTATAAGGATTGACAAAATTTCCCCTTCCTCGGAAGCCAGCAGTAAATGAACAAAGAGTAATGGACTTATAGATATCTAAGAGCTTTTGTAGACAATTAAGTTTTAGGTATTAGAGAAAAATTTGTACTTGATATAACTTAATAAAGTCATTTTAAGTACCTATGATATTCTAGACATTGTGTCAGAACTAGGATCTTTGTATTAAAATGATGGGACAGACTTGAGTTAAAAATCCTTTACCTCCTGTGAGTCCATCACATGACTTAAGGAATAAGTTTGAACCTGATTTCAGAAATTTTAGGAGTGTTTACCCTGAGACTCATTTGCCAGAGGGAGAGAGAATGAAGAAGGAACTTTCTTCTTAGAAGGGAAGGCTTTAGATAAAGTTAGGAAATTATATTTCACATATACCATTGTTATATTTAAAAGTGTTACGTCTTGAAACTGTGGCACTTTAGAGTGAGGTGCAGAAAGAGGAAAGAGCCTAGAGTAATCTTGAGCTCTTTGGGAGATACTAGGAATGTTTTGTGAGATGGCTTTTCCTCATCAATTCAATGAAAAAGCTCAAGAACCTAAGCCTCATAACAATACTTTACAGAAAGAGGAAAAAATCTATATTCACCTAAAACATGTATAACTAAGCCAGTTTCCCTTCTTGCCAGTCCTTGTTTGTACAGAATTAATTTTGTATCTCTTCATTTTCCTTATCTGATAACATTTGAGTATATGATACAACCTCCATAATTGACCACTTCCCTACATTTGCAATATTAATTTACCCTCTATAATTCAACCAGTTGAACACAGTCTCCACCAAGTAGTAGAAAGTGCGGGTTTTTCTCCTTAGTTATGTTATTTTTACTTTAGTATGAGTTCTTTCTGTGTGATTTATTAATACTGCATGTTGTATTAGGCCTAATGTCCTAGTGTTTATCACTTATTTCAGGACAGTTTTGCAACATGAAGGACTAGAATGAATTGTAGGTACATCCTACAATTACTGAAAAATTTTGCAGTTAATCTAGACATGATGGCCCAAAGGAAAGAACTCAAAGGGCTAACATTGAAGTAAGATGTTGATCTTCTACATTTTTTGAGAAAGGAGCTGCCAAAGAAAGACAGTAGAGCATTTTGGTATTAGCAAGAGCACAGTTAGCAACATCCAAAGATGTAAACATGAATACTTGGAGAGATGTAGTAAGGAAAAGGAGGGAAACTTCTCTCAACAAGGTCAATGAAGCCACATTAAGCTGGTTCAAACAAATGACAGCAGTTAATGCCTGAATCTCTGGATTGATGATCCAAGAAGTAGCTAAAAATTTAACACATTAATCCAGGGTGGCAAATTTTCAAGCATCACGTGGTTGGCTCAAGAAATTTAACCTGAAGTAGGAGATCTTCTAGTAAATCCTGTGATGTTCCAGTAGAAGTTGTAAAATAATTCATCAAGAAGTTTCTGGAATTTCCCAGAGACTTCAAAGATGATAACATCTTTAATGCTGATGAATGCAGACTCTTTTTCAAGATGATGCCTGACAGAAGCCTCATCTTAAAGGGTGACAAATGTAAGAGCAGAAAACATTCCAAAGAACGTTTTATAATTCTGCTTTTTGTGAGCTCAACTAGAAACTAAAGCCCTTGCTGATTTGCAAATCAACAAAGCAACATGAATTCAAGAATCTGAAGCCTGAAGTCCTCCCCATCACTTGAAGACTAAGCAACAAATGTGCTTGAATGACTGGTGCCCTATTTGAGGAGAGGGTAAGGGGTCTCAAATGAGAAATGAAAAAGAAAAGCCAGTCTATTCTGATGAATTCTTTCACAAATGCCCTGGCCATAATCAAGTGAATTGTCTCGCAGACACTGAAATTTCAGCCTCCAAACACTATCTCAGAAATCCAACATCTTGACCAAGGCATCATCAAAACTCCTAAAATGCACTACCCAGACCAGTTCCTTCTGTGGATCATTTCTAAAACAAAAACTTGCAGTCCTCCTGTGGGAGTAATTTATCTTCTGCATCACTTAATCTTCTGGGTACTGCCTTCTAAATGAGTTTTTCTTAGAATAAAGTTCAGCCAGAAATGATACAGAAGCATTTTAAGAAAGTTAGATTTGTAACAACCCAAGAGCACAATGCTTTGGCCCCATCAGACAGTCCATCTCCAAAGGCAGAATTCAAAGGAGTAGATTTTGAAGGTTTTATTGCAATGGATAATGAGGTGACATCTTGTAATAATCCTGACCCAGAAACAATTTTCTAAGCAATATTACCCAAAATCTAGACCAGCATAAAAGTGTGTGAGGCAGCTAACAAAGTGGGAAAAGCAATTGCAAATGACACAGAAGTATGGAGAGGCCTCAAACAACTAAAAGTAGACCTTCCATTTGATCCTGTAATTCCATTAGTAGGTATCCACCAAAAAGAAAAAATGTCATTTTACTATAAGGACATATACACTTGAATGTTTAGAGCAACCTAATTTACATTTGCAAAGGTGTGTAAACCACCAAAGTACCCTTCAACACATAAATGGATTAACAAACGGTGATTATATTTATGTTTATATATATATATATTTAAATATATGTAAGATTGACTTACATACTCCTTTGTACACTTATTCAAGGATGAATGTCATATATCAGCAAGATTTAAGCCTCTACATAGCAATCTAAATTACTAGTAAGAGCAGTGGCTGAATGCTCACTCTCACAAAAATTCCTAAAATTATGAAAAAAAGTCCACAAATTTTTTATATCTCTCCAAGGGGAAATATTATGTTACATGAGGAAGATTCACCTAAAAACATTCAAGTTTGTGGTATCTGACTTGTAATGGAATTTTAAAGAATTAGTTAAGTGACTGGAGAGGAATAATTGTGGTACAATGAGAATAAGAAGAGATTACTGTTTTAGAAAATCCTATTTTGAAAGGAAAATTTTGCAAAGAACATAAAAGGAAGGACAAAAAAAGTTAAGTAAGTAAATTTGACAATTAGTAAGTCCAAGGAGAATTCTCAGTAGCATAACACTGTGAATGATACTTTGCCAAAAATTATCAACTGAGATGAAAGTATTGAACTGGCAGAATCCAACAATAAAATGAAAGCAAGTGTTTTTAGAAGTAAAACATTTGTTTTTTTAAAGATAAAATGAATTTTCAAAGTTATGGAAAATATTAAGGTAGACTACAATTTTTCAAGAGATTCATTTGGGTTTGACTTTCCAAATATAAGGATATAATTGCAAATCAAGCTTATTATCTTTTTTATAGTTTATACATTGAATATTGTATTTTTTAAAAAGTTTATTCCTTTTTAATTTGACATGAAATTGGATTATGTATTGTGTACCAGATGTTTTGGAGTACATATACATTGTGAAATGAATAAATCTAGCTGCTTAGCATATATACCTGACATCAGATAGTTATCATTTTTGTGGTGAGAACACTTAGCAAACACTCTCAGCATTTTCAAGACTACAATATAACATCATCAGCTATAGTCACCATGTTGTGCAATAGAGTTCTTGAGCTCTTCCTCCTACCTAACTGTAATTTTCTATTCTTTGCCCAACAACTTATAATACTTAGAAAACCCCCAAGACTCAACCACAAGACTCCTGGAAGTGACCAAGAAATACAGTAATGTCTCAGGGTATAAAATCAATACCCACAAATTTAGCCTTTGTATAACAGTCAAGTTTAGAAGCAAATCAAGGATGAAATACCCTTCATAGTAGCTTCAAAGAAAATGAAATACCTGAGATTATACCTAACAAAAGAGGTGAAGGATCTTTTAAAAAAAATGATAAAACCCTAAGAAAAGAAATAGCAAAAGACAATAAAAATTGGAAGAATATACCATTCCCTTGCCTGGAAGAATCAACATTGTTAAAATGTCTATTCTATTCAAAGAAATCTGCAGATTTAATGCAATCTCCATTAAAATACCAATATCATACTTTGAAGAACTAGAAAAAATACTTCTTCATTTTATATGGAGCCAGAAAAATAAATGACGTATAGTCAAGGCAATTCTTAGTAATAAAAACAAAGCTGGAGGGATCACTCTACTAGACTTCAGGTCATATTATAAGTCCACAACATGATATTGGCACAAAAATAGAGACATAGACATATTGAACCAAATGGAAAACCTGGAGATGACACCAGCCTTTTATCACCATCTGATTGTCAATAAACAAAACAAAAGCATACACTGGAGAAAAGAATCCCTATTCAATAAATAGTACTGGGAAAACTGAATAACCACATGTAAGACTGAAACTGGACCTGAACCTTTCGCTAATTACAAAAATTAACTCACAATGGATGAAAGATTTAAATCTAAAATGAAACAATAAAAATCCTAGAAAAAAAACATGGGAGAAACTCTTGATGATATAGGCCTGAGGCAAGATTAAGAATTCAAATTAATCAACAAAAAAGAGTAAACAATCCCATCTATCACTTGGCAAGAGACATCAATAAAACCTTCCCTGAAAAAGAAAAATAGCTAACAAATAAAAAATTGCTCACTGTTTTTAATCATCATAGAAATGCAAATCCAAACTACTCTGAGATCTCACCTAACCCAAGCGAGAATAGCTTACATCACAAAGTGCCAAACTTGCAGGTGCTTGTGTGGATACAGAGAGAGTGGAACAATTTTTACACTGTTGGTGGAACTGCAAACTAATATAGCTTCTGTGGAAAGAAGTGTAGAGAATCCTCAAAGAACTAAAAGTAGATCTTCCATTTGATTCCATTACTGGGCATCTACCCAGAAGAAAAAAAAAAACATTTTATCATAAGGACATTTGCACTAGATTGTTTATTACAACTCAATTCACAGTCACCAAGATGTGAAGACAACCCAAGTGCCAATCAACCCACAAATCAATTAATAAACCATAATGTATGTGTACCATGGGTACTACTGAGCCATTAAAAAGATGGAGACTTTACATCTCTTATATTAACCTGTATGGAATTGAAGCACATTCTTTTTAGTAAATTATGACAAGAATGGAAAAGCAAGTATCCAGTGTAATCAACACTAATATGAAACAAGTGGATAAACTAATTTATACCTACACAAGAGAAAAACTGAATTTAATTCAAGTTTAGGCAGGGAAGAGGATGGAGGAAAGGGGATGAGGAAGAGGGATTAGTGTGGTCCCAAGTAATGGGCACAAGGCAAGAGTATATAGTATACCTCCTGGGTTTGGGACACAACTACAACAGGGACCTTACCTAACAAATGCAAACACTGTAACCTAATCATTAATATTCTCACATTAATCTGAAATTTAAAAAATAAAAAAACACTATTGAAATAAAAGCCACTTTTTAAATAAAAAATAGAATCTTGAGAAATAAAAATATTTAATAATTTGAATTAAGAAATCAATAGACGGAAGTATCAGGGTATTACTATACACAGTTGAAGTGAGAGCTAGTGGATTGGAGATGAATACAAAACATACTCCATGTATCCCATGAGATAAAATTATGAAAAATATGAAAGTAATGTTAAAATCCATGGAGGATAGAGTGAGAAATCCCAATATATGGCCAAATAAAATTCAGAGGGAAATAACAGAAGATAACTGTTAAAACAATATATTAGTTGAGAATTTCCAGAATGATTCAAATACAATATTTATGTTTTTGTTTTTGTTTTTTAATTCTCACCTGAAAACATCATTGTGAAACTTCAGAACATCAAGGCTAAAGGAAAGGTCTTTGAATGGGTGGCCAAAGCAGGTGAATTGCTTGATCTCAGAAGTTTGAGACCAGGCTAAGCAAGAGCAAGACCCCATCTCTACTAAAAACAGAAAAAACTAATAAATTAATAAATCATGAATGGTGCCTGTAGTTCCAGCTACTCTAGAGGCTGAGGAAAGAGGATCTCGTGAGCCCAAGAGTTGCCGTGAGCTATGACACCACAGCATTCTACCTGGCAACAGAGTGGGACTCTGTCTTGAAAAAATAAAAAAAAAAAAATAAAGTCTTTGAGACATGTAAAGAGAAAACTTAAATAGACATGTATAAATACCTAACATAACCAATGAAGAAATATTTTTAAAGTGTAATTTCCAAAACAGAATAGATGAGCTGAGCAATGCAGAAGAAAGAAT
Source organism: Galagoides demidoff (assembly GCA_963574575.1). Taxonomy (NCBI): domain Eukaryota; kingdom Metazoa; phylum Chordata; class Mammalia; order Primates; family Galagidae; genus Galagoides; species Galagoides demidoff. Next base: position 11,798 of record CAUYQV010004437.1, read on the forward strand.
TAAAAGGCAAATTACATTCAAAATATTGAGAAGGGAGAAAAATGAAATATAAAATGAGAATAAATAAAATAACCTGATGATAATAATTAACCAAAATATAACATTAGTAAAGTTAAGTGGCAATGAAACATCCTGCCTTTCTATTCTGTTCCATACATCTACCTCTCTTCAGGGTGGGCAAGGGACTTGAAGAGAAATTTCTCTGAAGAAGATCGGGGCACGGCCTACAGATATATGAAAAAATGCTCAGCATCCTTAATTATCAGAGAAATGCAAATCAAAACTACTATGAGATATCACCTAACTCCAGTAAGATTAGCCCATATCACAAAATCCCAAAACCAGAGATGCTGGCATGGATGCGGAGAAAAGGGAACACTTTTACATTGCTGGTGGGAATGCAAACTAATATGTTCTTTTTGGAAAGTCATCTGGAACACACTTAGAGAGCTAAAAATAGACCTGCCATTCGACCCTACAATTCCATTATTAGGTATATACCCAGAAGATAAAA
>CAUYQV010004443.1:0-11306 GCA_963574575.1 Galagoides demidoff
CAGAGGTACAAGTGAAACTCTTTAAGAGTAGAATCAGAATGTTTTAAAACTATAACTGAGAAAATGACATGAAGGCTGTGTTGATCAGTTTGATGGAAGTATTTTGGATTGCATGTGAAAACCCCACACTGTACCCCAGAACTGCATTAATGTACATAGTTACCATTCAATAAAATTAAAAAAAAATAAAAAAAATAAAAAAAAAGAGAATATTTACCACACTGGAAGAGGACAGAGAAGAATTCACTCTGCATGAAGGCAGAGAAGGGTGCTTTTAAGACACCTATTGACTATGTAGACAATTTAGATACTCATTCCTCCTCCTGTAGAGAGTAGTAAGGAAGGGAACATAGTAGACAGGTAAGAAGAAGTATCCTACACACAATATCAAAAAAAGGGTGCAAATATTATTCTATCAGCAAAGTAAAAATATAAGAGAAGATAAAAAGGAAAACTTCCTACCTCACTCTCTCATGATCCCTGACCAATATGTATGGTTTTCAAACATCAAGATCTATTATCAGACAGCAGGTGATCCCAACCAGCATAAATATTATTCTTCAAAATCAGAAGAGATAGGAGGAAGTAGCTTGGCTCAGTGGAATTTCAAAATTAAGTAGAAAAATAATCAAAGATTTTTTCACAACATTTTCATTTTATTTTGTTAAATGTCAACTTTAGGAAGCATTTATAAAAATATATAATAGACATCATGTGTATTATTAAGTAGTTCTGACTTGATGGTCCATATTATAATGATCCAAGGTTGTAGTCTTTAGGTGCTTAACTATATATTGTTTTCTCTATTATTTTTCCATGTAGAGGCTATTATGTAGTATTTCTTCTTCATAATGCTTTATGCAATTTTAATGAATGAGTTATATCTAATTATTCACTGAGGTCTGAAATCTTTCCAGAAGTTATAGGTTGTATCAATGGCCCCAACACTTCACAGTGTCACTAAAACTTTTGCCTGGTGATTTTGCATTTCTTTCCACAACAGATGACATTTCTCATCCCCTTGATCTTGGGTTTGTCCATGTAACTTTCTGGGGCTAATGGAATAAAGCAGAAGTCATGGTGAGTTAGTTCCAAGTCAAGAAACTAAGAGACCTTGTGTTTCTGCTAATCTGCATAAGCTGATGGACTTGTCTTGAGGATGACACACTTAGTATAATTGATTAGTCTTTAGAACAGAATGAGAAACACGTGAAAAAGAACTTTCTCAGATAAATTAACCAGGCAAATCCAACCTACAGCAGAGCCCAGATACATCTCTGTGTCTATGGGTCAGCTACTTACTTTTACATTTGAAATAGCACAGGGGCTTGCTTTGGGCTGGGCTTAGCTGGGGCAGCTTACTTGGAGCTATAGTCCTAATGAGTCCCTGAAGATTGGTATGTTGAAAACATAATCTTCAATGCAAGTGTTGGGAGGAGGGGCCTTTGGGACTTGTTTAGGTTATGATGGCTCTGGGTTCTTAAAGGGATTAATGTTATTACAAAAGGGCTTAATAGAAGGAGTTTGCCATTTTCTTTTTTTCCTACCAACCCTTCTAACCCATCTATCCCTTTTGCTCTGTGAGAACACAGCATTCTTCCATTCTAAAGGCTGCACCCTTGTGTTGCTGCACAACAAGGCCCCTTCCTGGAAGCAGAGGTCAGGCTATTACCACACACAGAGCCTGCTGGGCCTTGATCTTGGACTTGCAGCCTCCCTAACTGTTAAAAATAAATTTCAGTGATTTTTTTTTTTTTAGACAGTCTCAGACTTTCACCCTGGGTAGAGTGCTGTAGCATCATAGCTCACAGCAACTTCTGACTTGGGCTCAAGCAATCCTCTTGCCTTAGTTTTTCTATTTTTAGTCGAGATAGGGTCTCACTTTTGCAGGCTAGTCTCAAACTCATGAGTTCAAGCAATCCACCCGCCTCAGTCTCCCAGAGTGCTAGGATTACAGTTATGAGCCACTGTGCCCAGCTATGGTGTTTTTTTCTTGTTTGTTTGTTTGTTTGTTTTAGTAAATTACCTAGTCTCAGATGTTTTGTTAGCAACCAAAAAAATTTAAGACATGTGGTTTATCTCTGTCTCTAGCCTATTTATTGGCCATTCAGGTGGCTGACATCAGGTGTGTTCTCGTGATAGTTGCAGAAACGTCAAAAATAAAACACAATGCATAAAAGCCGGCCTATTAAGTGTAGACTTGGAACTGACATGTCTTCATTTCTCCCACATTCTATTAACAAAAGCAAGTCACATAAGGAGATTGTTCTGCTTTTATGAGAGAAACTCTAAAGTCATGTAACAAAGCACATTATTGGAGGGATGGATGAAGAATCAGGATTATTAGTGAAAATTTCTTCCCAGGCTGTCCCATACCCACCTAGACAAGAAAATAGAATCTCACTAGCACCTTAGAAGCTCCTATTATGCCCTGAGTCAGTTATTATCTCTAACCTTCCTCCCCCAAATCAATCGTTATCCTTAGCTATTGGTTTTGTTAACTTTTATGAAATGGAATCACAGAGTCTATATTTTCTGTGTTATGGTCCTTTATTGTAATAAAATTTCATAAGGGTCACTTTTTTTTTTATATAGAGTACTTGTGATTTTGTTTCCTCTGCTGGTTAGTGCTGTATTTTAGAAATATGCTAAAATTTTTAAACAGTCATCTGCTGTGGGTCCATATTTGGGCTATTTTCAGTGTGGTGCTACTAAATGCTACAACAAACACTTGGCAAACACCACCTATAAATCTTCTCTTTGCCTGTGTGAATTTTCTATGTGTTAGAAGCTCCCCAATTGCTCCACATTTTCTCTAACACTTAGTATTAGCAGTATTTTAAATTTTAGTGGATACTCAGTATAGTCTTTTTACGTATAATTTTTATGGTATGGCCTTTGAACATAATCTTGTTAGCGTAGGAGGCACAGCTGAGACTGGATGGTAGGATTTAAAGATTGGGTGCAGGTGCCGAAGCAAACAACTCTCAAGCAGAGAGGGGCGGATCATCCCGGGTAAGATCTGGCTTCAACTGTCTTTATAGCCATCTCAGTCACCTTACATGAACTTTGGCTAATTACAATATCACTGACATAATGGTTTTAAAATTTCCCCACCCTTGACATTGCCATGAAAGTTCTGCAACAACCATATAAAGTAGGGGAGTGGGAGGGAACTGAATGCTAGGAATTACAACCAAATTCTGAGTAAAGGTCAAACTCCTAGCCTGAAATATTTCTTCTCTCAATGAGTAAAACTACAGTCTAAAATCACCTCCTCTTGGGGAAGCTGCTCTTTTTAAGGCTGCCCTCCTCCCTGAGTGTGTACTTTCATTTTCAACAAAAGCTGTGTTTGTTTAGCATACAGAGTACATCCTGAAATTCTCTCCTTCACTAACACCAAGTACTTGAAAAAACCTCCACTCACTGATCTTTTCACTTGCTCGTGATTGTATATAGATGTAGAACTAATATTGATCTTGAATCCAATGACCTTGCCAAATGCACTTATTAATTTTAAGTTCATATGTGGATTCATTTAGAGCTTTTACATACGCAATTGTGTCACTTATAAAATGACAATTTGCCTCTTCCCTTTCATTTTATACCTTTTGTTCCTTTTTTGCACTGGTTAAGACCTCTAACACAAGGTTGAATGCAATGTTACGGAGAGATAATAGAGGATATTCTCACATCCAATGTCTTAGGGAAAAATATTTTATTATTTTTCCAATAACTGGTAATTAGAGTAGTTCTTGGTAGCTACCCTTTATTGCTTAATTCCACTTCTCCTCTTTAGCTTGTAAGCTACACATCGTTTAGCTCTCTATTTATGCATTACCCTAGTGATTTCAATGCGTGTTCTGATCTATTAAGGTCTAATATAAATTAATACTATTACCACTTCTAAGAAAATATAAAGACTGTGTCACGTTAACTTCCTTTATTCGCTCCCACTTTTTGTGATATTCCTGTCACGTAACATGACCACACAATGCTTTCTTAAAAAAGCATTGCCTTAAACAGTCAATATTCATTTGAGTTTACCTGTATGTTTACATCGTAGTTGCTTTCAGCTTTTCAACTGCTGCTTCAAAATCATCAAACTGGAGGGGAGATGTAGCAGTAAATATCTACAGACAGCTCCTTCTTGAGAATTTAATATTTTCTGCTCTCTGAGATGTGGTCTCCAAAATTTCTTGATGTATATTTCTGTCTACCAGTAACTGTAATTTTATGTATTTTTGTGTTTTGTCTACTTTTCTTTTGTTTTTAATGAAAGGTTTGTCCAAAAACCAGGTGATCTAATACTGCTGGAAGCACAAAAACCCAATATGTGTCTCACTTTTTAAGATTCTGAAAAGTAAGGAATTCTATTTCTAGCAGCATTGCTCATGTGGTACCACAACCTTGTGGGGAAAGCAACAAATAATCTTTTGTGTATCTGTTTTTGTAAGTGTAAAAAAATATGTATACCCAGGGCACTAACAAGATTCCTATCTGACAAGGAATCCTTGAAGCCTCAATACTCAGTGAAAGAGGAATCTCAGAGACATTAGTGTAATGGTGAATTAAGGCATCAATTGAGTTTATTTGCCAAATTAGATGAACTTGAACTTAAGCTCTCTTGGTTTTGTGGTTGAGACCCTAGAGCAGCGGTTCCCACAGGCACTGTATTAAAGGGCCACGGCATTAGGAAGGTTTAGAACCACTGCCCTAGAGAGTGATTAATAATATAATATAACATAGGTTATATGGGATACATAACATACACAGGTTATATATATGTAACTTATATAACATAGGATAGATTGTAAACAAAATACTATAGAATAAAACCATGAGATTTCATTAAATGAGGATTATTTCTCATGTTTGTGAAACTTCGTGTTTACTTAACACCATGTAAGACAAATTTCTTTTTCTGTGTCATGGTCAAACACTATAGTTAACCACTGCCCTAGAAAAACGCCTGTAAATAACCAGGAGAAAAGTATGAGAATGTTTAATAGCGCTATTCACATTAGAAAGAAAAGAAAAAAGGACACAACTAAATATCTGTAAACAGAAAAATGGTAAATAAATTCTACTCTGTATAAAATGGAATACTATGTAGCAGAGAGAATCGGTGAGTAACAGCTAAATGGAACATAGCCAGATCTCAGAAGCAATTAATTCAAAGGAATATTTCCCAAGAATATTTATAGTGTCACTAGCCTCCAAATCGAATTTTTCAAAGTTCTTTCTGTTTGTCACAGAAAAGAGTTTCAGGACATACCACATAAGCCAAGCAAGCAAAAGTGTTATTGAAAATAAAAGTCCACCCTCAGAAAAGAGAGGAAGTAGGCTCAAAGAAGTACCAGCGGGGATGGGAAGTGGTTCTACTAATTGAGGGGCCAATGGATTGCCTTTTATTAAAACTTTGTGTAGTAATTCCTAGAATTGGGTTCTTTACCATTTTCATACTTTACAAGGTTGTTTCACAACTATCATAGTAAATTCCAGGGTGAAGAATTTTAAATGCACAGTGTAAATGATATCATAATTAACCATGGTTCACATAAGGGGACAGAGAGAGCTAAGAAGCCAGTTGCCTATAGAAATCAGCCTTCAGCTAGTCCTACTTAAGGGTGTTTATTTTAATACCTGAACATTATCTTCAGGCCTCTATCTCTGGTCTAACCCTGTCTCCTGCTATAACAATAGTATCAGTTTATTTATGTGCATTCAAAACATGTCAAATTGAACACCTTTATTAAGTATAAAGACATATGAAGTAACACTTCTAAAATTCAAGACAGTGATGAACACAATTTTTCAAGGCTGAAAAGTTTACATTTCTTGGATCATTTCAGCTACCACTGTTTCATACGACCCTGAAAATCTAAAATGCCTCACAGCCTCACTAAATGATGCCAAAATCTTAAATTCATGAAACATAGTTGCAAACTCTCTTCATTCTGTGCTCTAGATGGGCCAATCCTTATCTATTTTTTTTATTTTTTATTTTTAGAGACAGAGGCTTACTTCGTTGCACTGAGTGCTATGGCATCACAGCTCACAGCAACCTCCAAGTCTTGGGCTTAGGTGATTCTCTTGCCTCAGTCTCCCGAGTAACTGGAACTACAGGCACCTGCCATGACACCCAACTATTTTTTGTTGTTGTTGTTGCAGTTTGGCTAGGGCTAGGGCTGGGTTTGAACCCGCCACCCTCGGTATATGGTGCTGGCACCCTATTCATTGAGCCACAGGTGCCGCCCACCTTATCTATTTCTTAATGTCCTTGGCTGAAATATAAGTTTATTGAGTATGTAAACCTCAATATATGAAAATATTTCTTTCCACTTAATAGCACATACATAGTTGGTCCTGTAAACACTAATTTTAAAGGGGAAGTCAAAACTAAGAAGTTTTGTAAATGCAAAATCAAATAAGAGCTGTATTGTACTCTGGGTGCCTAACTGTAAACCTGGAAAATGGCAATAATTTTTTTAATGTCATTTATTCATTGACAGAGGGTTAGTAATTGGTATTGGTAGTATTTTTCCTCACTAAGTATGATAAAATCAGTGAACATAGGTATTACTGATGGAGAACATTACACTAGTTTGGTTTAAGTTCGCAGGTCATGAGCTCTGGGTCCTAACCCAGAACAACTAGGCTTTAGTAAAGGAGAAACTACAAGTTTTCCTCTGCATCCACCCCACCCCCACCCCACATCCTGGAGATAGTCTCCTGCTCTTCGTTTCTGGCAAATTTCTTGGTTTCGTGAACCAGATTTTGTCAAATACCTGCTTTGTGATAATGCAATTGCTACCCGGTATAGCCAGATCATGAGCCCCATCAGAACAGATAACCTGGCAAAAACATGAAGAAATAGATGTTTTCAGAAAATATTTTACTTTAAAGCTCACCCCTTCCTCATCTAATGAAGGAAATAGCACTGATTATGGTTCAAAGCACTTTGATGTTAAATGGATTGATTAGGCATAAAACATCATTTTCAAAGGAAATTATTAAAATGATGAGTCGGCTTCAAAAATTTAGGTGTTTTGGTTCAATTGAGTGCAGTCATTTGATAATTCTTTATAAATGCCAGACTCGATATCTTATTTTTCTTCCAACTATTCAAATTTTATGTTCATCCAACAGCTGTATTCAAGGTACATTTGCCAAATGTGAATCATTTTCTGTGCTGCTGGGAACCAGTTGCTAGGACTGATGCTTTATTGTTTTTCTCTTCAATGGCATCATTAAAACTCTAGTCATTTAATCATCAAAGAAATTACACAAACAACTTCTTCCATTGCACCAAACATAACAAAGCTTGTCAAATTTATTTTTGTACAAAATTTCCATGATAATAATGAAGCCAACACCAATGTCTGTCAGGCATCACAGTTTCTGCGTCAGTTTTATATTTATCCATCCCAAACTTGTCAAAATATCATGACCATCTCCATGCAAATTCATTTGCTTGAGATCTTTGTATATACTTTGCCAAAATAAGATGCTTGAACAATATGCATATCTATGAATGCACAAACCTCAGTGATAAACGAAATGTAACAGGGAATGTAAGTGAGCAATTCTGGCTTCATGTTAAATCTTTTTAAAAATATTTTCCCATGTGTTAAGTCTTTAATATAGTCACATCAATCATTCATTGCCAATTAGATTATAAGGTATTTTTCTGATACTGTACTTTAAGTGGATATCTAGAAGCATTCCTGTGATATAAGAAAAGGGGGAACAAGTTTAAGCCAATTGCTTGTACTTTTTTTATTCCCACTGGGTCCCAGGATGTGATCAGTACCTGGGATCAGCATTAGATAGATCCAGATTAAAATCAAAAGAAGAATATACAGGAGAGGGATCTGAGGAACGATGTGAAGCTCTCAGCTGAGACATCATCTGAGCCCACATTCTGATTTTGTAACTAAGTTAAGAGTATTTGAATATATTAAGGCTCTGTCAATTAATTGTCCCACAGAAAAACAACATTAATTTGTTAAACCATAGCCATTCCTCTACATTGGCTACAGGGTGCTGCTACATCCCTAGTACCCAACCCCCAAACCACACCATTTCCAATAACTTGTATCTACCTTTGTGCCACTCACCCTCTACATTTATGCTCCAAAAGAGGATTTCTAGATTTTTCATTACAATGTGAATTAACTATTCCAATACACAGTGCTATTTGTGCATTGGAATAGTTAATTTTTAACAGTATGGTCAAGAGAGCTTTTTTATTTTCTCTTTACTATTCTTCTTCTAATAAGATGAATGATACTAATAGAGTTTCACATAAAGCATACTTTTGCATTTTCTTCTTAGATTATGTTAAAAGTTTTAAAGGCTGAGCAAAACTCTTTCCTTGAAATTATACCACCATATTTTCAAAGTCATAATAGTGAAAAGGTATTTCCTCCAAGTTATTCAGATTAATATCAAATCTTGATATTAAAAATAATATATCACAATCAAAATAAATCACAAAATAATAATTAAAGCAAAATTGAAAATATACTATCAGATATTCATGGCAGTATAGTTAGCTGTTTTGTCCAGTCTTGAAGTTTTTATAATAACTACCAGTGTAGGTCCTAAAGCTTTTAACAGTTTGGCTTAAGTTTGCCACTAGGAAATGCTCAATAAATATACAATGTTTACCAATAAGCACATTATAAGTTTATATGTTTATTTAATACATAAACAATATTATATGCAAGTTATGAAGAGGAATAAAGAATGACATTGAACCTAGCATCCAACCCCCAAACCAGACCATTTCCAATAATTTGCATCTGCCTTTGTGCCATTCACCCACCCCACTCCCTTAATGACCCCTTTAGAGACAAAAACTATCCCACATTCTGTGTTGATTGCTTCCTAAATTTTCTAGTTTATCATATGTCTAAAGAGTATGTTGTTGCATTTTTTGTGTTCGTCTTTAAGTCTTACGGTTAGATGTAATATTGTGTGTGATCTTCCAGAAGTTTCTATTTTGCTCTGGTAAGTTTTCAGAGTATCATCCCTCCTGCCTTGTTAGCTGTAGTTCATTTTATTTGCTACTGCAGTCATTCGGTCGTGTACTCTAGTTGATTCATTCATTTTCTCAATGTGTTTTTGAATCATTTCCAATGTTGTGAGACATATGTCTATTCTCTCTATTTTGTTGTCTCTCTTCACACAAACATGGCGTCTAATTCTCCGGGTTGTACCAACCGTTCATTGACTATGTCTTTCTTCTTTATCCTGGGCACACAGATTACGTTTTGCAGATTTCCTTGGCATAGCACTGTGACTGAATTCTAGCCAATGTAACACCATGTATGAAACAAAGTCCAATACCTCGAGGTTATAGCTTTCAAGTCATATGTTTGCTCTGTCCATTTTCCATTTCCTCTTCCAGCAATCAATCACAGAAAATAAGAGGCTCAGAAGATGAGGGAGGAGCAGTACAAACAGGACCTTGGTCCCTGACTTTATGTTGAAAAAGCCTCTCATGGCAATTACTAATATTTAAACTGTTATTTGAATGAGAAATAAAGTTTGAAATTATTAAGCCCATTTGTACATTTTGTAATGTACTTGTTAAAACTATTAGAATTCCTCCAGTGGTTCAGTGAGTAGAATTTTTCTAACGCCATCAAGACCATTTCACAGTATGGGTTAGGGCTGAGACCCCAGCAAGGTGCACTACAACCTGAGAGGGGGTCCTCAGCACACTCCTAAAGCAGCCTTGACATTAGCACCTAGTTAGCAAAAGAACAGGGATGGCTAAATATCCTGTAACAGAGACCCCTAAAGCAAACAATTATCCAATAGGAAAATATCAATAGTGCCAAAGCTGAGAAAACCTGGCCTAATTGAGACAAGCAAATAACAAAGACTTAATAAATGGCAGTTAATATAGCTTAAAGTCTACTCTTCAGATTAAACTTCTGTGGATAGCTGATTTCATCCAAATGTTCAACAATGCAAATTTACAACAGCAAATTACAATTCTTTACCTACTAATTAGGCAAAGAAATTTCTTAAATGTGCAGTTTTTAATTTTCAAATTAGACAAGGTATTAGAAAGTATAAAATGCAAATGCATAGAAAAATATTATTCTATATTTAGGAATATTCCATCAGTGGATGGAGCAGATACTAAAATGTAAACACTCATCTTTGGGTATCTATAAAGTGTTTGATGTTAAAAATATCTCGGGAACTAGTAAATTAGGAAAATTAAAATGGGTGAGGTGTGCCATAAAAGGCAAAACAACCTACTTTCCATACTCCGTCCACATCTTGCCATGTGCTTCCAACATGTTATTCCGACGTGAATTCAGGTCCACTAAGCTTAAGGTTTGGTGTCTGCCCAAACAGTAATCCGATTTATTAATTTTCCTGGCTGGCCTAAATGTTTGGCTCAAAATCAAATTCTTTTCCTACTGCTGCAGATCCATTGCTTCACGGGCTGTGCCAGTCCCCAGTATAATTCTGATCTCCAGGGAATTAAAGGGGAGGCAGAACAGCAAAGTGATTAGGGGCAGGAACTCTGATTCAAACGCCATCTTTACCGCTTGCTAAAATCAGGTGAGATGGAACCTTCCTGTGACTTATTTTCCCCATGAAGATAATGGAATAATGCAAGGGGCAAAAAGAGATAATGTATATAGGACATAGAAAGCAGCACCTATTCATAGTAAGCGCTCATAAATTACAGCTTTATATTACTAAGTAATTTATTGCCTGTCATGACCCATTGGAATCCTATGGCCCTGGTCTTGGTTAGCACAGGAAGGAACCAGGCGAGAGGCGGATTAGAAGAACAAGCTTGTGGAAGGCGGGCTAGCCCTTACTTTCTGGGTAGCCCGAAGCAACCTCCACACCAGCCTTTTATTGAAAGGGAATGATACAGGTGAGGGGAGAAATTAACAATGACCATGTGCTGAGGGCACCGGCTCCTTCTCCGCAAGGAACTCCTGTGGGCGAATGGCCTGAGGTCCACACCTCAGCTGCAGATCATCTTGCTCGGATGTCATCTGGCTCTTGGCGTCTCCTACATTTCCCCCCTCTAGTGTATTAAAGACATTTCTGAAGAGGCAAGGGAGAAGGTCTGTTGTTGGTTGTGTCTGCCATTCTCACCGAGAAGCTTTCTGCTGAGTAAAGGAAACAAAAGGGCACATAAGCATAACAAAAATACACCATCAGAACTAATTTGGACATAAAGGAAACTCATGTTAGTCAAACTAGGCATGGGGGAAATCCTGTCCCCTATGTGCTAATCACCACTCAACTCTGTGCTA
>CAUYQV010004445.1:0-26138 GCA_963574575.1 Galagoides demidoff
TGCTGTAGCCTCATAGCTCACAGCAACCTCCAACTCCTGGGCTCAAGCAAGTCTCCCGCCTTCGCCTCCCAAGTAGCTGGGACCACAGGCGCCCACCACAATGCCCGGCCATTTTTTGGTTGCAGCCATCATTGTTGTTTGTCGGCCTGGGCTGGGGATTCGAACCCGCCACCTTAGGTGTACGTGGCTAGCGCCTTAGCTCGGCGCCTTGAGCCACAGGCGCCGAGCCAACACATGCTGATTTTTGTAAGAATATTTTTTGCTTATCTGTGGTGTCAGATATCATGAAAAGTACATAGGCACCTTTTCTTTTACTAATCAGCTTTCATTAGTGTTTTTGTATTTAATGTGTGGCCCAAGATAACTCTTAATTCTTCCAATGAACATGATAGGACAAAAAAAAAAAAAAAAAAAGCCAGTCACCCCTGAATGAAACACATTCACCTGGGATTTATGTACTTCTTTATATTCAATCATTATCAAACACAAATGTAATGTAGATAGCAAGGATAACTCAAATCTTCCTTACACAAACTCACAGTCAGCCTTCAAATATGGAGAGAACATCTCTTTTGTAATCAATGGTTAGTGTATGTTTCCAGCATGGAAAATAAAAGAGGATAAAACATCCTTTGTCTTCTGGAAAAGGAATTGGGGAATCCTTAAACAGGATAGCTGCTTAATAAAATCCAATAGCATTTTCTCATTAATTCTATGAAAGCAAAATACTTACTGAAAAGACAAAGGCCCTTTAATAACTTTCTTAATTTTCTAATTTACAGTAATAGTGTCCTCAAAAGGAAAAATTTGGTCACTTAGGTCAACAATTTTGACTATACATGAAAGGGAAAGAGAACAGATTATCTAAACCTAAAGCCATGCGAGTAATTATCATAATATAAACAGTCTATAGACAGACCTACATATGGACGTTAAAAAATTCCCCATAATCTGCAATTCCAAGCCAAGATCTTCATCTCTCTATCCCTGCTCTGTCTAGACTAGGAGTTGCTATTTTCAGCTATATTCTGAAAAATCTCCACGTGTAGGCGAGTGATTTCCTCAGTCTATCAGTCATATATGTGAGTCCACAGAGTAACCTTCCAGTAATACGGTCATTGTGCCACTTACTCCAATAGTCTCATTACCTACAGGATAAGCATAGGTTATTAAAGTTAGAAATACTGTGAAAACCATCTAAGTGATACGTTTTAAGTCTCTCAAATTTAGTGACAGGGACCAAAATGTAGGTCTTCTGACTCAACCTAGTGTGCTTTTCAGTTTTCTGTCTTATCCACCACTGTTCCAATATCAAAGAAGTCTACAAATTACTGCTTGAATTTGCCAGGAGTATTTCCACCAGCAAGGGCAGAAACCAAGCTTTAGTCACTTTTTTAAACCCTAGAATCCACCTAGGAGCACAAAGTGCTTGGAATATAGGTGCCTCATAAATGCCTATTGAATAAAACTGAGCTGGAAATACCTTGTTATCTATATTGAATTAAAGTTTTATGTTTATTCCGAGGGACTCCTTGATCACAACTCACAAAACATCGCCTACTTGGGATCCACTTATTTTAGTCATATACTGCCTGCTTACTGTGTCACGGCTTTTGTCATGGCATTGTGCCATATTATGGTCTTGGTTTATACTAATTGTTCATCATTACATGTGCACAACTTGATTATAAATTCCTTTAGGACAGAGGGCTATTATTGACTATCTTTCTTTTGAAATATAATCCTGACACAGTATGATGCTCCAGTGAATAAATGTTTATTAAAGTCTATTTTCAGGCGGTGCCCGTAGCTCAGTGGGTAGGGCACCGGCTACATGCACTGAGGCTGGAGGGTTCGAACCTGGCCTGGGCCAGCTAAAACAATGACAACTGCAACAACAACAAAAAAAGCCGGGCACTGTGGGGGGCACCTGTAGTACTGGCTACTTGGGAGGCTGAGGCCAGAGAATAGCTTGGGCCCAAGAGTTTGAAGTTGATGTGAGCTGTGATGCCATAGCCCTCTAACAAGGGTGACAGCTTGAGAGTCTGTCTGTCTGTCTCCGTCTCTCTCTCTTTCTATATATATATATATAAATAAATAAAATAAAGTCTACTTTCACTTCCATGCTAAGAGGGAAAAAATATTCTGAAAATTAGCTGTTAATTTTATTACAGTTTTCCAGCAATCACTACATTTTCATGTCTTTAAATATTAATTTAAAAATTATAACTCTAACTTAATTTAGAGGAAAGGACCAAAGGGTTTTTCAAAATTCATATAAAAACATTATTGAAAATGTTTAGTTTTAGGTTTGGCTTTGGTTATACGAGCACTGAGTTTATGGTTTGTGTATTATGTTCAATATAAAGTTCAAAAAATTACTAGAAAATTTTTTTACTGTACTTTTATTGTTAATAAATATCCTACGATCAATCACATAATGAAAGAATCTGTATGTGTAAGGCATAAAGAAAATTAGTAAAAAAAGCCCCCACAATTTTCCTAAGTACTCCTAACCATTACTGTACATGCTTTCTTATATTTTGATATACTCAGCTATATACTTTAAACTTACTATTTCTTACATATCTTTGTCCATAGACAGTATGCACAAAATTGTTTAGAGGAGAAAAAAAAAAAATCTGTTATCACAGTGACATCTGCTGGTGTTGAGCTATAAATTTCATACTCAAAAGAGGACAGATTTTTCAGTGTCCAAATTTTCTTAGTAAAGTTAAATATTACTTTTCTCCATGTTAAATTATTTGATATATAATTTTTAAAATGGATTTGCATGATACATAATTGATCACATAAGAAAAGATTTTCATTTTGTGACAATAATTTTACTACCGTTTTATTTTCTTAAAAAAATACATTTTCAAAAAAAGCTGCTTAAGCATTTCAGATGACATCAAATTTTTTAAAAAGTGAATTAACTAGTGGCTTTCTTTTCAAATTCTCTGCAAATTCTATTTTATGGACAAGTATTATATTAAATATTGACATTTATAGAACATTTTCCCTGAAGAACTACATTGTTAGCAACATGGGCAATTTCAGAAATTCAAGAATCAGATCTACATAGAGAAACTTTTAAACACAAACTAGCTAATTACATACACTGATTTCGTCTAACAGACAAACTTCACACTCAATGATATTTTTCCCTGGAGACTAACCTTTCATGCCTGCCTAGTCTCAACTAAATTTTTCTTATTTTAAATTTAAGGGGGGAACATCATTATTTCAAGGAATGATGGAATATACATCTCCTTGTTTAATTTTGAAAGAAATACAGTACTGCTTGGATCAGCTGCAGAGTAGATCCACTGGCCACGGGGGACCAATGCATGGCTAAGACTTGTGCACGCTCTCTTCTCTCTTGAGGGCAGTAAACACTGCAGCACTTGAGCCTGGTGCTGTCTGCTCTAAGCGACCTTGAATTATGCACTGGTTTCTTCTTGGAGTGGCACTGATCTGCCCTTTAGTCCTGGCTGCACTTATTTATATTCCTTTGTTCTTTTTTTGTTGTTGTTTTTTGAGACAAAGTCTCACTTAGTCACTCTTGATAGAGTGCTATAATATCACAGCTCACAGTGCTATGATAATCTCAAACTCTTGGGCTTATGTGATTCTCTTGCCTCAGCCTCCAGTAGCTGGGATGACAGGAGCCTGCCACAATGCCTGGCTATTTTTCAGACATGTAGTCTTTCTCTGGCTCAGGCTGGGCTTGAACCTATGAGCTCAGGCAATCCACCTGCGTTGGCCTCCCAAGTGCTGGGATTACAGGCATGAGCCACTGCGCCCAGCAATATTCCTTTGTTTGTAATTGATGAATAATAATTGTATAAAGTTATGGGGTACAGTGTGACACACTAATACATGTACACATTGCAGAATGATCAAATCAGGCTAATTATTAGTAATGTATCCATCACCTCATGTTATATTTTATCTTGTGGCACAGCCTGACCACCCAGTAAATGGTGAAAGAATAGTAAATAACATTAATAACTCAGAATATTTTAGAAGGGCAGCATTTCACATACTGACTTATTAATGTTTGCAGCACACGTGGTGTCTTTGTATGCTATGTAATTATGAAGAAAAATTTTGGATCCATTGTTAGTATGGATTTTCACTCATGGATTTTTTGGAAAAATCATAAAAGTGTTGCTTAGTTCATAGTTCAACATTAGGCAAACACTACCCTCCCTGTATTTTGCTGTTTTGCTCTTTAAAAGAACAAAATGGGTAGTTGTTACTTATAAAGATGAAACAAGATTAAATGCTATGTAGGGACTTGGAGTAAGCACACCGTAAACTATGTCATACAAATACGAGTACCGTGTCTGCTTCCTTACGTCTATTCTACTTCACTATTTCTTCAATAACAATTTGAACCTTGGGATTTATGGAACATAAATATGGAAATGTCGGAAGAAATACTGCTTTGCTCTTGTTGCCAGACCATTCACAAAAAAGGATTGTTTTTAGCAGTTAAAATTCAAAAGGGAACAAAATGAAGAAGAGCAGGCAGGAAGTGATTTCCCTTCTTCATTTATATGACCTTGAATTGCCTCCATAAAATATTAGTATTCACATTTTAATGGAGTTGAAATTAAAATGCAATAATTAGAAAACCTTTCTGAAAGAGTAAGGACAAACTACTTGGAAATATATCTTCTATAATGGAAGCTTCAAATATTTTCACTTAAAATATTTTTGTGGTATTTTTCATCCTGAGATCTAGACTTACAGCCTGAAGTGGCAAAAAGAGACTGCAGGGTACAATATCAGGGGAGGCAGTCATTACGCTAAATTCCAAAGCAAAAAAATCCCTCTGCCTTTTAATTTGCAATAGAAACCAGAACCCAATACATCTAAACACGTGCACATTAGAAAAGCGTTGAAACAGAAAATAGAAACGTTCAGATAGAAAGCCAATGTATTGCAGGGGCAAAGAAGAGAATTCGGTATGTATCTTGGAGGCATTTGTGACTCTTTCAGATCTTCATGGCACTAATAGATTTAGTACCACAAATTTAGCCCCTCTAACTCCCTATATCTGTATGTCAGAATAGTAGCCTGAGACATTTTTACTAACTACAATAAGGTCCTAAATAAAACATCCAAAACTAAATATTCAGATAAGAGTTATGCAGGTTCAGAACAAGATTACTAAACTCTTATTAATATTTGCCTTCATTAGCTCATGAATAGTTAAAAATAGTCCAATGGAATAAATAGAAACAATCTTATTAGTGCATAGATAAGAAGAAATAATCAAATAGAAAATATTTGATATAATGATTGAAGGAAAAGGTGTTATCTTTTATACTATTATAGAATATGGGCATGTTCTTTTTGGGAGAAATTTTTATAAAATAAAACCACCATATACTTATTCTAACATGCCATTTCTATAAATAGAAATCTCTAGCTACTGAACACCAAAAATGCTAGAAAAAATATCTCAACTCTTATTTTTTATTCATGGCTGAATTTAGGGCAAATTAATGAAAACCAATGAAGGCAGACTAGGAGATGGCGAAATTCTACCAGGTAATTTAACTCTGGAACTGGTAATTGTCCTACAATCAGCCTCATCCCTAGAGTGTAGAAAGGCCCCAACTTTAAGGAGACATGTACACAGTCAGAGACAGTCTCAGTCTTCCCCAGTTGACATAACAAGATCATAGGTTGCACGGCTTAAAACAACAGAAATTTATTTTTTTATCGATCTGGAAGTAAGAAGTCTGAATGCTAAAAACTTGGCCAGGCACATTGGCTCATGCCTGTAATCCCAGCACTTGGGGAGGCTGAGGCAAGTGGAGTGCCTGAACTCAGGAGTTCATGACCAGCCTGAGCAAGAGAGAGACCCCATCTCTACTAAAAATACAAAAACAAGTCAGACATTGTGGCAGGTACCTGTAGTCCCAGCTACTCAGAACGCTGAGGCAAGAAGATCACTTGACCCTAAGAGTTTGAGGTTGTTTCTTGTGAGCTATGATATCACAGCACTCTACTGGGGGCAACAGAGTGAGACTCTTATCTCTTAAAAAAAAAAATGGCTGAAAAGTTTGTTCCTGGTAAGGCCCCTCTGTTTTGCAGTGACTGCCTTCTTGCTTTGTCCTCACATGACTTTTCCTCTGTGTACACAGAAACAGCAAGTTCTGGTGTCTCTTTTCTTACAAAGACACCAGTTCTTTAAGATTAGGGCTCTACCCTATGATTCATCTAACATTATTTACCTCCTTACAGCCCCTGTCTTCAAGTACAGTCATGCTGAGGTAGGTTAGGGCTTCAGCCTATGAACTTTGGGTGGACACAATCTAGTCCATAGCAGGCACTGAGCTGGATGAGCAACAGTAGTAAATCCCCAGAGGGCACCACCTTCAATAGGTGAACTAGAAAAATACTTAAACTTATCCTTCATCCTTCTTCTTTATTCCAAGGGGGGCTATAAAGGAAGAAAAAAATCTCTGCTAGGAATGCCTCATCATAGCCCCAGAACCACGTGTTTGGGGCTGAAATTCACACTTCATGAGTGTGTGCACACATGCAGGCATACACATGAGAGCACCATGCAGTAGAGGAGGAAGGGGCAGGGAGCCCAAAATCAAACATTGATTTTGAAGTGGTCCAGGATTTGTAGTGTCTTGAGAAACAAATGGTGGTGTAGGAATAAAAATTTTTCCTGTAGGCATGCACGTTAAATAAAAAATATCCAAAAATCAAGTTCAGAAGACTATGAACTCACCCCAGACTTACTGTTTCAGCAAAAACAAACAACAAACTATAGATTCAGATCCACAAAAAAGAAAAATATTCAAATTACCACATACAGAATGTAAAATAATTATATTTAATATGTTTAAAGAGAAGAAAATGGAACTATCTCAAACAACCAAGAAACAGACAGAACCAAACAACACTTCTGGAAATGAAAAAAATATAATAACTGTAATTAATAACTCAATATTTGGGTTAAATAGGTTAGTGACAGAAAGAAGACAAAATTAATGAAATGTATCATGAAACAGATCTAAAGACACTAACCAGAGTTGACAAAGAGATAAACATTAAAATTTACGGAGAAGAGAGGAAGATGGTAAAACAAAGTCTAATGTGATTTGCTGAAGGAGCAAATAGATAGAAAATGGGGTAATATAATATTCAAAAAGGTAATAGCTGATAATTTTTCAGAATTCATGAAATATACTAATTCTCAGATTCAGGAAGCTCAAATGAATCCCAATAGGATAAGGAAAAAAATGCATAGCGAAACACCTTGTGGTATAGCAGAATTTTATTGCAGAACACCAAAGATAAAGATCTGAAATATGACTTGAGAAAGAACACAGATTAGCTACAAAGGAGTACTGATGAGGCTGACCTCTATCATTTCAAAAGCAACAATGAAAGCAAGACAACAGTGGAATAATATTACACAATGAGAGAAAATAACTTTCAACCTGTCAATCTAGAATTGTATCCCAGTAAACTTTCAAGGATAATAAAATGGCAAACTTCTAGGTAAATCTAAACACTGACTTTACATAATAACTACTTCTGGAGTTAAAGCAAGATAGAATTGAAATTCTAGACAATAATTTCCAAGTCAAGGAGAGGAAATTAGACTTTGTAAAAGTCATGTTTAAGAAGAAAGATATTAACTCTAGATTTTGTTAACCATGCAAGTTAAATTTCCTAGTAATCACTAAAACATAAAAATTGAGCACTTAACTTTTAAACTAGAAGAAAAACAGATAGAAAACCAAAATAAAACTCATTCCAAAGGAAGGCAAGAACATAACAGAAGAAACAGAGAAAAAGTGGAATAAAAAGCACAAAATACGATGGAATAAATAAATCCTAACATAGTAATTTTGACAAATATAAATGGATTAAACTCTCTAGTTAAAAAAAAAAAGATTTAAAAAAAATCTAGTTACATTTTTTAAGAGGCATATCAAAAACGTAACAGAAAGGTCCAAAAGGATAAAGAAATATATACCATATTAATCTAACCAGCTGGTGTGGCCTACATAAATGAAAGAAAAAATCAATTTTAAAGCAACATAAAATGAATGAAAGGTCTCCAGAGAAGACAGACAAATAGCCAATAGTACAATGAAGAATTGTACTATTCTACTATCACTATTCATAAGGCAAATGAAAATTAAAACCACAGTATCACCTTAGCACTGTCTGGTCATTATTAAAGAGTCAAAAAACAATAGATGCTGGCATGGAAGATATGGCATGCTGAAAGAAAGGAAAATATACACTGTTGGGGGACTGCAAATTAGTACAATCTTTACGGAAACAGTATGGAGATTTCTTAAGGAAATAAATTTAGACTTACCATTCAATCCAGCAATCTCACTACTGGTTTTTGCCCAGAGGGAAAAGAAGTCATTTTACCTTCACTAAGATGTTTATTGCAATACAACTTACAAATGAAAGATGTGGAATCAACCCAACGCCCATAAATTCATGAATAAACTAAGAAAAAGTGGAGTACTATTCAGCCATGAAAAGGAATTTTCATTCCTTTGTATTTTCATTCCTAATGTATTTTGCAGCAACTTGGATGAAACTGGAGACCATTCTCCTAAGTAAAGTACTTCAGGAATAGGAAAAAAACCACCAGATGTACCCCCTAATATCTGGGAACTAATCGATGGTCACACAGGCACAGAGAGATGTAAAGGTCATTGGAAATCAAGGAGGAGGTGGGGGAGGAGAGGAGGAATACAAAGCCACCTACTGGGTACAATGAACAGTTTGGTCAACCGGCACACTCAAGTTTCAGCTTAAGCATTACAAAAGATATCCATATATCAAACATATTTGTACTCTCCTACTATTTTGCAATTCATAGAAAAAAGAAATATAAACACTACTAGAAACAGAGACTAGGACAATGATAATCAAGTCTAAACTTGGAAGATAATTCTAAACTTGTATGTACCTAATAACAAAACTTCAAAATATATAAAACAAAAACTGAAAAATTATAGGGAGAAATTAGCAAATCCATTACAACAGGAAATCACAGTACAGCTCAGAATCTGAGATCAAATAGAAGAAAAAAAAGAACAGTGAAAGAGAAGGAATTTGAATGACATCATTAAAAATCTTGGTATAAGGGACACCCAACAGCTAAAAAATATGTATACTTGTCAAGCACTCTTAAAACATTTACAACAATTGATGATATTCTAGGTCATGAAGGAAGGCTCAACAAATTTCAACAGATCAGTCTTATATGTATCTATTCTCTGACCACAATTCAGTTAAAGCCGGAATCAATAATTACAAAATTTAAAAATCTACGTGCTAGGAAAAACCTCACACATTTTTAAGTCAAAAAAGAAATCACAATGACAAACAGAAAATACTTACAGCTTAAAAACAAATATTTCTAAAGTGCTTTAAAATTGCAAAACATTTTATTACAATAATCCTAAGAGCTACACGGAACCCATAGTATCTCTGCTCAGAAATTATTAAAATTAATTTTATATATAAATAAAATACATACAAAATGATTTGGAAACTGGGAAATAGAAGCAACAGTGTTCACCATTAAAACTATCAGAAGATAAACAGACTATTTTTAGAAACTATATTGAACAGCAACCAATATACAAAGAAATAATTGACTATCTTAATGTTTATAGCTCAAAAAGCCCATCACCTTATTTTGGTATAGGAAGACTATTAGATACTTATACACACAAACTTATAAAGTATTTATTACTCATGTGAGATGAACAAACACTATTCAGAAATCCTTGCTGCACAAGTTGGGTAGCCACAGTTCAGACTTTGTTACCATTCACACACACACCCCACTTTGATTTCTTGGTTACAACATCTGTTCAATGGTGTGTTGGCAATTAATCGCATTTCTAAAAGTGTCTACGGTACAAAGGGAATTTTCATTTAAGGTTCCCTTCCTTTTTCATTTGTGGGATATTTTTGGAAGTATTTTTTTCTTTCCATCCACTGAAAGAGAATTAAAAAAATTCCAACATGCCTTGGTGTCAGCAAGTGCTCTTTTTAGCCCAGGTACCAATGGATGATTGATGAGCCTGTCAAGCCTACAGTAGCAGACAGAGAAAGTTGGCAGAAGTTCAGTGTTATTGAAAGAAATCTCAAATACTTATTTCATCTCCTCTATTAACTTTAATCACATTTTCAACACGCGGCCAAGAATGAAGCTTTGACAGTAAGCCATAAATTTACACAGGCAAGCATTGTCAATTTTCTGCAGTTGCAACACTGAGATAACACCAGAGACTTGGATATTTTCTTTCTTGTGCCTTTCTTTACTAAAGAGTAATAAATAATATTTGAAAGATTTATCCATCCCTCAAATTCGTTTACCATAAATCTCCTGAAATTATTGCATTTACTTTTTGCTTGGTTTATGGCAAATAAAAAATCAACTAGTTCTTCAATTAGATTATTAAATGCAGATTTTAAAGGATCACAGTGATGACAGACTTGGTACATGCTTCATAACATACCTGCTTGCCAGATCAGACATTAACACTAGAAAGGATTTACATTTAACGTGGATCATTTGCCATATGGGCAAACACTTCTGGAACATTCAGAGCCAGAATCTTACACGGTTCCAGAGGGAGTCCTTGGCAGATTTTGTTGATTACTCATTAAACAGTTGAAACATGTATAGACTTTATTTATCTTATGGCTTACCCACAGCAAAAGAGACATAAAAATGAGGTAAATGCTATGGGCAAGATTATAGTTCTTGGAAAAACCAAAAGCAAAAATATATTTTTGGTAAGTTTTTCTTTCTATACATCTTTTATTAATAAAAGCTGAAAATACTAAGCTAGAAGGCCACAGAACTTAACACGTCTTGTCACCCAGGGAAGCCCACGGCATTATGCGGTACTGCAGAATCTGCACCCTCTCCAAGGGGCAGTGCAGAGACCCATGCGGCCATTTTGCCAGGGTGGAGACAATGCTTCTGCTTTCACCCCTCTTAAATAGGATCTCTGCTGCAAGGACAACTGTTTCTTTTTTTGTTTACATTATTCACGCAATAACACTTTACACATTTTTCCAAGTAGCCAAGGAGGCTATGACGGGCAGCTTTTATACCTGCCTACAGCCACAATAAACTAATTATTAACCCTGTAGCAGAGTGAATTAAATTATCTTTCTCTCTAAAAAAAAAATCTACATTTACAGTTCTCTGGCCTAATCAATGGAAAAGATCGATTCTGATTAACAAAAAGTGTATTTACCCCATTTTTTCCTCTTCCTCCCCTTTCAAATAATCTTATATAGGCACTTAAAAGCAGACAAATGTAGCACTCTCCTTCTATTAAACATTTAATCAGAACTCCAGCAGAAGTGTCTTTCTTCTGATATGAGTGCCACTGAATATATTGCTAAACTTGAAGCAGAGGCTAGATGGTTTGGTGGGAATATTTCTTAGGCAGGAGGCAAATGTTTTCTCATTTGTTTGTCACGGCTGTGGTTGAAGTTCTTAAAAGACTGAAAATTTTGCTAGGTCCTTCTCCATCTCAGCGTACTGTTCTTTGAGTTTCTCCACGGCTTTTCTGTGTTCTTCATCCACTTCAGCCCTTTTGCTGGGCTGTTTCTTCATGAAGTCTTCCCACTGGAGCACATGCTGTTTCTCACTAGCTATTAAATGGTCATTATGAATCTGAGAAGAGAAAATTTCAAAGTCATATGACATTTTCCAGACAATTATTTCACAACTTTATCTTATACCTGTACCACAAATGCTCTTTTAACTGAAGATTTTTAAATATATTCTTAAAAATATACAGTAAAGGAATCATTATTGTTAAGAAACTTAAATGCCTGTCATACAGGAAATATTTTTAGGTACGTTAAAAAAAATCAAAGATTGGTGGTGCCTGCAGCTCAGTGGGTAGGGTGCCAGCCACATACACTGAGGCTGGCAGGTTCAAAGCCAGCCCAGGCCAGATAAACAATAACGACTACTCCAACAAAAAAATAGCCAGGCATTGTGGTGGGCACCTGTAGTCCCAGATACTTGGGAGGCTGAGATAAGAGAATCGCTTAAGCCTAAGAGTTTGAGATTGCTGTGAGCTATGGTGCTGTGGCACTCTACCCAAGGGAGACATAGTAGGACTCTGTCTCAAAAAAAAAAAAAGAAAAAACACACAGATTATTAGTCACCAGAAGAAAATTCAAGAAATCTCTGATTCAATTCTGGGGCTTAAAACCAACATCTAAAATACCTATGTCAAATATCTAAGTTTTTCTTGAAATGTTCCTTAATATTTCTATATAAGGGTGAAAAGATCATTTATCAGCATTACAATACAGATGAAACACTGGAAGAAAAAAAGGCATACACTTAGTTTTTATCTTCCCAAAGTATAATTTATATTAATTTTGAACATATAAGAAAAAACTAAATAGAAAAAGAAAGTATGGGCTCAGTGCCTGTAGATCAGTGGCGAGGGCACTAACCACATACACAGGAGCTGATGGGTTTGAACCCAGCCTGGGCCTGCCAAACAACAATGGCAACTACAACAAAAAAACAGTTGGGCGTTGTGGCTGGCACCTGTGGTCCCAGCTACTTGGGAGGTTAAGGCAAGAGAATTACTTAAGCCTGAGAGTTTTTTGCTGTGAGCTGTGACTCCATAGCACTCTACTGAGAGCGACAGAGTAAGACTATCTCAAAAAAAAATAAAGAAAAAGAAACTTTTTAACTCTACTTCAACTATTCTACATGCATGTCTTTACCAGTTAAGTTTTGATACAGACTAAGTCCTATTAAACAAATAAAACTGACAGATGTAAACCATATAAACCTACAAAACACCTGAAGTCATTACTAACTCCACCAAGTTAATTTCAGAGCTCTGATGAGGAAGGAACACTCAGATAAGGGCAACTCAGATGCTTTCCCCAGCTACCAGTAAATAGATGGAAATCAAGTTTTCAGGCCATCTACAATGTGCTTTTGGATCATGATGACTGGCAGGATGAGGGGTAGATAAACCCAAATGCTCTAAGAACCTATGAAATGCCTATTTATGCTAGTTGTTTTGCATTGTTCATCTACTTCTATAAACCCCTCTTTGTAAGATTATTTTCATTTTACAAAGAAATTAAGGTTTATGGGCACTTCTTTATTTTCCTGGGTCAGTCACCTAATAGTCTCCTAGGATTGTAGATTCAAACTTAGGTTTTTCTGACACCTAAACCTAGGCTTTTTCTGTCAAAAGCACAAATCAGATCCTCCCAGAGGAAGTTTTACACGTATAGCTACAACCCTTTTACAAGACAAATACTTGTAAGAGCTCTTCTGCCAAGGTGATGTGAAGTTCCTCAGCAGCAAGACTTTTCAACTGCAAAGTTGTTGAACTGAATCAGAAGTTTGAGTGATAGTCAATTATTCCCATAAAACATGCCCCACAGATTCTTGGGACCTGAATAGGTATTACAATAATGAGGAGAGAGGATTAGGGAGGGGTTTGCTTATCCAGTATATTTGAGAAATGGGTTAAACAAAATTCAACATATTACTTTTTTTTTTTTTTTTGAGACAAAGTCTTACTATGTCGCCCTCAGTAGAGTGCCGTGACATCACAGCTCACAGCAACCTCGAACTCTTGGGCTTAAGCGATTCTCTTGCCTCAGCCTCCCAAGGAGCTGGGACTACAGGTGCCCACCACAATGTCTGGCTATTTTTTTGGTTGCAGATGTCATTGTTGTTTAGCAGGCCTGGGACGGGTTCAAACCTGCCAGCCTCGGTGTATATAGCTGGTGCCATAACCACTGTGCTACGGGCACCAAGCCAGCATATTACTTTTTAACTTCTCAGCCTTATGAACTGTAACTCTCCACAAAATGCATGAAGAGTTTATCAAACTTGTGATGGAACTTTAGTAAAAACTGTTAATAGTTTAAGAGAAAAAGCCAAGGCAGACAAAGATACAAAAATACAAATAAACTTGATCAAAATGGCATTTTGCTTTAGCTTTACTTTTAATAAACACAGAGAATATTAAACATGCATGCTCAGATGTTATTTAATTTATTCATTTCTTTTTAAAGAAGAGGAGAGGTAATATACGTCAAGTTCCTAGCTATGCCTGAGGTTCTTAAAAAGAGTTAAAAATTTTTATACAAATTATATGCAGTATCTTGAAGGCAGATCGCTGTTTAACCTCTTGCCACTTCAGTTTTTGATCTTTAATTTTAATCATTTAATTTAAGCAACAGATTCTTGTAATAATTCAAACAATATAGACAATTTAAATAAAAGTAATAGTCTTTGCCTCCCATTCCTACACAGGCAGTTCTTGGGTTACAAATGGGATTAGTTCTGCAGGTTCATTCTTAAATTGAATTTGCATGTAATCTGGAACAGGTACATTTACCTGTTATCTGCCTCCTTTTGTAAATGCAAGTCATACATCAGTCGGATGTTTGTAACTCGGGGACTTATTGTAATTGTCTCCATCCATAAGTCAGATGTTTGTAACTTTGGGACTACATAATATTCAATTCAATCCTCCTTGATGCATCCACTGTTAACTACTAGCCTCACAGTCCAGGTAAAAATAAGATGAAGGCTGACAACTCCCAGCCCAAATGAAAACTAGCCTTACTGTCTTATTAAGATGTTCTCAAAGTCACCTCACTTTATGTTAATCTCCCACCATTAATAATAATTGCTATGCATTTTTGCAGTCTTCACAATAATTACTAAAGAAAGAAAGGGAGTTAGAGGAAGGGCGTCTATACGTTCATGTATTGACAATACTATAGTATTCACATATAAAAACTCAGCTACTTGAAAAAACATCTACCTGAAACTTAGTCCTACGTGGTAATAACTTTAAGCTATCAAAAAAGGTGATAATCACAAAGTTCATTTACAAATGTTTCCGAGTATTTATGATAAGTTTTTTTGATTCTGAACTTATTTGAGCAGTATTAAATACAATTCTAATCAGCTTAGTTATCTGGTTTCCATGACTGCACAATATTAAAAATCACAAATTAGAAAAATAAAAGGCTGGAGAATAAGTGAAGAAGATATGATAGGCATCAGACTTACAACAAAGGAGAGAAAGAACAAAAACTTAGAATACAGAGTATCTGAGGACTTTTGGAATAAAGACATAACACAATCTCTCAGTACAAAATTTGATATTCTCAATAATGCCTAATTCTTACAGAAAGTTAACCTGTAACATTAATAAATTTAAAAAATAGGCTGCAATGGTGGTTCATGCCTATAATCCTAGCATTCTGGGAGGCAGAGGGGAGTGGATCATTTGAGCTCAGAGGTGTGAGACCAGCCTTTACCAAACAAAAAAAACCCAATTAGCCAGGCATTGTGGTGGGTGCCTATAGTCCCAGCTCCTCAGGAGGTTGAGGCAAGAGGATGGTTTGAACCCGAGAGTTGAGGTTGCTGTGAACTATGATGTCATAGCACTCTACCCAAGTAGAGTGAGAGACTCTATCTCATAAAAAGGAAAAGAAAAAAGGCATGGAATATATTTTTAAAGATTTTCATCCAAAATAGTTAAAATAATAAAATCACTGTGCTTAAAGAAGATCAAAACCTTGGCTTTTTGGTAAATCTGGCTATATGGAACAGTCCTAAAAAAATTAAACATAGTATTACCATATGACCCAGTAATTCCACATAAGAATTAAAATCAGGGACCTGAACAAATATTTGTGCAGCCACGTTCATAGCAGTGTTACCACAATAGCTGAAAAGTGGATATAACCTTGTCCACAGGAGAACAGGTACACAAAATGTGGTAAACACCTGCAATGGAATATTATTATTCAGCCTAAAAAAAGGAGGGCAACACTGTATAATGTGAATGAATCCTAAGGACATTAATCTGAATAAACAAGCCAGCAACAAAAAGACAAATAGTGTCTGACTCTGCTTATAAGTAGGACATGGTGTAGGACAGTACTCTATGCAGCACACAGAGCAGTAATTCACAGAGACAGAAAGCAGGAGCATGGCTGCCAGGAGTGGGGAAGAGAATGGGGGGGGCAGTTGCTGTTTATCAGGTATGGAGTCTTAGTTTTACAAGATGAAAGAGCTCTGTGGGTGCCACTAGTTGCCTGCCTTTATAGCACTTTCTGCGCACTGTACAGCACCACACCCTAACACAATCTTTCCCGATTCCAGCTCTGCCTCCACCTTCCATCCGTGCGCTCAGCAATGCTCCTGCTCCTTGACCTGGCCAGGTGGATCCTGCTACTCTTGGGCAGACTTCTCACCTGTCTTAAATATCAAGTACTTTTGGTAAAGCTTAACCCATCAAACAATTGAATTTTCAAACTTTATATTAACATCTAGAATTGAGCAGACAGTGTAGAAACAGAAACTCTGGGAAGTTTCGTTCCATTATAATTTTATATAGTACAGATCAAAATTATCCTTGTGGATTAACCACAACACATTCCAGAGAAATGGAGACTTTAACATTTGTCAACACATACATATGCAAAAAGGCTTTATTTTCAGAGTGACTTAGTATTTTCAACATTTCTTAATAAGCATAAGATGTATCATTGTTAGTTCAGAGCAGGGGTCCTCAAACTTTTTAAACAGGGGACCGGTTTGCTGTCCCTGAGACCGTTGGAGGGCAGGACTGTGGGCCCTGGGACAAGTCGGCTACTAAGCAGGGGAGGCAATGGTGGCAAAAATACCTGGAGGGCTGGATAAATGTCCTCAGAGGACTGCATGTGGCCCATGGGCCGTAGTTTGAGGACGCCTGGTTTAGAGCAATGAATAAGTTACAAAAATACTTCATGAAAATTGCAAGTAAAAATATCAAACTATCACAGGAACTTAAACTCTTATGCTGTTTTTCCACATCTGAATTAGTTAAGATACACAGTGATTCACATAATCCTATGACTATTCATTAAATAACCCATCCACAGGCATGAATGCTTCCTTCTCAAGAAGAAATATACATAATGTACTCAATGCTTCAGGCTCAATGGAAAAATTTATCTTTCCAATCTGGTGGTTATTTGTTGCTACAAGTGAAAGTCCCTATTGTGTCTCTCATCCATGAAACAAATGCCACTTTCAGTGAAAAGATGAAAATGTTGAAAAGGAAAAAAGAGTTATGGAATTTGAAGTATAAAAATATTGTTGGAGTGGCCATGTTACTACACCTCCTCAATACATACTCAATGAATTCACCAAGTTTTAGTCTTTATAAATCATTGCATAAAAGAAAATAAATTCAGAGAATTCTCGTCAACAATGCTAAGCACATAATGATAATACATACCCAGTAGCTATATGCCCCATTATCTAAATGATCTTTTACCTTTTTTCGTTCCTGCTCCCTCTGTTGGAGTCTACAGACTGAATCATTAGCTGCTTGCACTGCAATAAAACAGACAATGGTTTTCAATCAGCAGCCCTTGTTTAAGCACAGACTTACCTGGGTGCAGGGAATAGGTGGATTGTTTTAGATCTCACAATCTATGCACAACCTTGATATTATTTTAGTGGTGGTGGTGGCCAGAAGGGAAAGTAAGTTTTGCGAATATAATAAGGATAGATATCATAATTAGAACAACTATAGTTCTTAAGCTTTCGGATTTTAAAGGGATTTTAAATACTAACTCCAGTGACAAGCTGTCAACAATCACGTCAGAATTCTCTAGAAACATATGAAATGCCTCATAAATTTGCCACTACGTTCTGATTAATTGTACTTTTACACTGTCTCTCTGATTCATTAACTCCTCCCCCCTTTTCTCATTTACCACTCTCTTGTAGGTAATCTTTGATACCTAGATGGCTTCAACAACTACTATTCTTGTAGCTCTTTTATATTCTGATTAGTCCTGGGTGCTGCTGTCAGATTTAACCATTCCCATTAGGTCATTCGCCTTTCTTAACAACCAAAACTGCTATAGTAATAGTATTTACCATGTGCCAAGACCGGTGTTAATAACCTTTCATGTGTTACCCTCCTCTTAATTACACATTCCCATTAGGAAATGATGACTACTCCATTTTACAGATGACAAACTGAGGCAAGGAGAGGTGAAACTGTCACTCAGGGAAGTGACACAACTAGTGAGGATAAGAAGCTGGATTTCAACTCCTATCTTTCTGACTCTGAAGATTAAGACTCTTATCCTCAACACTCTACTGCTTCTTTTATTATTTCATCAGTGAAACCAGTTTTAATTCCTCGAGTGTTCAAATACTGTCATCTAGGTACACTTTATTTCTCTTCATAAATGTTCTCACTTCATCCAGATAAAGACGTGTAGTGTGCTGGCTGAGTCGGCCTTAGTCAAATCTAGGCTGGAGCACTTACTTAGTTGTGTGACTGATCGTGCGCAGGACTGCTCAGCCACTCATTTGTTCCTCTGAGCGTTCACCATGTGTGAGGCACTGTTCCACTTGCTGCTCCTAACCTGTCAACACCTTGGTTTCTCATTTGCAAAGGAAGCATAACAGGTTGGGCACAGTGGCTCATGTCTGTAATCCCAGCACCTTGGGAGGCCAAGGTAGGAGGACTGCTTGAGCCTGGGACTTTGACACAAGCCTGGGCAACACAGAGAGACTTAATAATTTCTACAAAAAAAATTTTTTTTAAAATTAACTAGGCATGCTTGTAGCTACTTAGGAGGCTGAGATGGGAGGATCCCTTAAGCCCAGGAGTTAAAGCTGCAGTTAGCTGGGATGATGGTACCACTGCATTCCAGCCTGGAAGACAAAGTGAGACCCTGTCTCAAAAAAAAAAAAAAACCCAAAGAAAACAAAAATGAACATAAAAACTAACAATAGAACTTCAGAATTAACATAAAAATTAAATGAGATAACACAGTAGATAGTATGCTTAAAAGTACAAATTTAAATATTAAGAATAAAAACCATTTAGAACCATTTGTTCTTCAAACATTACCACTATTCTATTTACCGTACTATCTCTATTGAAAGTACTTTCCTTATGTCTTTCCTCCAATTAGAATGTTTTATTTAAAGCTCAGGTCAAGGTCTTACTACCTTCATAAAGACCTCAGATGAGTCCTTTCCATATCCGGATTTTCCCTTATTTGAAATTCCATCACTAGGTATGTGTCTATCCCACCTCTTCATCTTGCATTTGCTTCACTGGAGGTTTGTCTAATTGTTTTACAGTTATGCCTTCCTACCCCACCCTACTCTGGACCCAATTAAGTCACAAGTTCCATAACAGGGCAGGGATTGTGATTTCTTTCTCAGAAAAATGTTAGGCCTCTTCCTGTGGGAATATGGTAAAAGAGAAAGATTTTTTTTTTCCCAAAAAGTCTTGTTTTTATCTGTAACCATTAATTTTAGTTATCAAAGATAATATTTAAGTACTAAAAATTAGTTTCCCAGTCATTGTTTTTTCTAAAAGAAAAGATTACAACAAAACAAAATGGAAGTTGATTAGATCTGCCTTCTTTCTGTGGTGTTTTAATATTACATCATCTTTCTTAAGCAGTGGTTCTTTCATTTCCTGGGTTGGTTCCCCCTCCCCTCACCATCCAGCTTTAGTGAACATAAGTTAAAAATCCATTTTGCACTCTTTAGGGCCTTTATCATCTGACCTTAATCTAAAAGAGTTACAGGGCTATGTCACTTATTTTGTCATTGTTACATCTTTAAAAGTTAATTAGAGCACATCTGACCAAGGCACACTTTTGTTCCTCATCAGGATTGTCTTTATGTTTACACAGAACATCCATTTAAAAAAAATCTCAATTCCTTTGAAGTAACTCAATTTTTAACCCTTCTGCCACACCATAAGAAATGTTTACTTTCTGAATTTATGAAAATTTGCTCTTCTAAAATCCAAGAAAACCAAATGACTACACCAAACATTCCCTTTCTCAATAATTAGGGACTAGCACTCTGGGAGGCTGAGGCAGGTAGATTGTTTGAGCTCAGGAATTCAAGACCAGCCTGAGTAAGAGCAAGACCCCATCTCTAAGAAAGACTAGTCAGGTGTCATGGCAGGTGCCTGTGGTCCCAGTTACTCAGGAGGCTAAGGTAGGAGGGTCTCGAGTCTAAGAGTTTGAGGTTGCTGTGAGCTATGAGACCATGACACTTTACCCAGGGTAACATAGTGAGACTTTGTGTCACAAAAATAGGTAAATAAAATTAATGAGACCATGAGCCCATTTCTTTGAACCTTCCTATCACACCCCTATCACTATCCATTCCTAATTCAGTATGAAGCAATTCCCTTAGTTGTCTCATTTTTTTAGACTATACTGATTTAAAGTCAAATATTTATCAAATGCTTTTCTCTTAACCAAAAGATTATTCAAGTAGATTGGCATCACATGCAAAGTTATTATGCCACATACCTAGTTAACAATGTCCTGATTTTCCTAACATAAAAGAGAACAAATTCTATCATAATAGCTATGTGAAACACCTCAAATACATAAGAAAATAATTTTAGGACTTCTGGTTCCAAAATGGTGGTGTAGAAGCAAGCTTGCTTTACTCTCCCCAGAAAATACCAAGAAAAAACACATATTGCCTAGATTATCACCAGTACTAACCCTGACCTCAAATATAAGAACAAGACAATTCCCAGAGCCACAGAGAAATGAAAAAACTGTTATCAGAAAATAAAAGAACTGAACTTCCATATCTACAACACCCCTTGCCTTAATCCACTTGGAACCAAGTATGTGGAAAAATTTCCTCAACTCAACCCTTGGTCTCTATACTGGAAAACATGAGATTGAGATGGACAACCATCTTTGTCCCTACTGTGGGTTCTCTGGCAGGAAATCTATTCCTGCTTCAATACATGGGAAGCATTGAGAGTGCTTAAAGGAAGAAATAAACCTGAGAATAGCCAGAGACAAAGGGGAGAAGTAGAGCTACCATCCTCAGCCCTGGACACTCTGCTCTGTAACTCAGTGAAAGAAGATGCCAAATTAGTGGCTATTCAGCAGTCATGCAGTCGGATCTGTGGCCCACAAGCCATATGCTGATTTTGTGAGGACATTTTTTCCTTACCTGTGGTGTTGGCTATCATGAAAAGTATGCACGGGCCCTGCCCCTTTTTTGCTAGTCAGCTTTCATTACTGTTTGTGTATTTAATGTACGGCCCAAATACCTCTTCATTTTCTTTCTTTTTTTTTTTTTGAGAGAGAGCCTCAAGCTGTCGCCCTGGGTGGAATGCCGTGGCATCACAGCTCACAGCAACCTCCAGCTCCTGGGCTCAAGCGAGTCTCCTGCCTCCACCTCCCAAGTAGCTGAGACTATAGGCACCTGCCATAGCGCCTGGCTATTTTTTGGTTGCAGCCATCATTGTTGTTTGGTGGGCCGGGCTAGATTCAAACCCGCCACCTTAGGTGTATGTGGCTGGCTCCTTAGCACCTCTTCATTTTCAAACGTATGGCAGAAAAAAAGTTGCAGGCTCCTGCTGGGAGGTTCATTCCACAGGTCCTCTGGGCACAACCCCCTAGCCAGCTTTCTCATCCTACTGGAATATCCTCTTTGGTACCTCCCCAATTCAGGATGGGTGGTGCTCTGATTTTTTACTAGAACTAACACAATTTTGGGTTTAAGGCTCCTACTGCTGAAAAGGAGGCAGAGACCTTGTGGAAAAACAAAAGAAAATTAATAAGTAAGTTACAAAGAATCTCTCAGCAAACATATCCAATAAAAACCAAAGCAAGTTAGATAAAACTGGAATCCTGTAATGTATATATTCATTTATAAGAAATGATAGCAAACAAGGAATTGTGACCTCTGCCTGCAGACAAAGCAAAAATATAGTGACTAACTCTAATAAGATAATGACATATGGACTCTCTAGCCAAGAAATAGAAATAATTGACTGAGATTTTAGGAAACTCAGTGATCTCTAGGATAACACAAAAAAGCAAGTCAGAAATTTATCAGAAAAACTGAACAAAGAAATTGAAATACAATAAAAACTCCAGAAACCTTAGAACTAATAAATACATTTGCTGAACTAAAAAATTCACTGAAAACTCTCAACAGCAGAATGGATGAAACAGAGGAAAGAATCAGTGAGCTGAAAGACAGGCTATTTGAAAATACACAGAGAAGAAAACTAGAAACAACAGAAAGAAATGAAGATTGCATGATACAGAAAATGACCTCAATAGACCAAATAAGAATTATTGATATTCAGGAGAGAGCTGAACATGAGCAAGGGGAAGAAAGCTCCCCTATACACACACAACTTAACTTTCTAAAACTTGCAAAAGATATAAATACCCAGGTATAAGAAGGTCAGAGAACATCAAACAAATTTGACCCAAATAAGACTACCCCACGGCATATAGTGATTAAACTCTCAAAAGAGAGGTTCCTAAAGCAGCAAGAGAAAAGAAGTAAATAACATATACAGGAGCTCCAGTGTGTTTGGCAGTAGACTTCTCAATGGAAACCACACAGGTCGATAGGGACATCATTTTTTAAATGTTCAAAGTAAAAAAAAAAGCTGCCATCCAAGAATATTACATCCAGCAAAGCTATGCTTCCAATATGAGAAAGACATAAAGTCTTTTCAGACAAATAAAAAATAAGAATATTGACCACTACCAGACCTAACTTATAAGAAATGCTAAAAGTTCCTCAATCTAAAAGAAAATAACATTAACATAAAAAAAGAAACAACGTTTGAAGGTATAAAACCCACTGGTAAAATTAAGTAGACAGATAAATCCAGAATGCTCTACTACTGTAATTGTGATTTACAATGCACTTATAACTCTAGTATTAAACTTGAATGACAAATCCATCAAAAATAATAATAGCTGCAGCAACCTGCTAAGAGATAGGCAATATAAACTAAGACAACATAAAGTCAAAATGTGGGAAGAGTTAAAATGTAGAGATTTCTTTTAATTTTTTATTTGTTTCTATTCTTTCTGATTGAAGACAAGTTGCTGTCTCTTCAAAATAACTTGTTATACCTATGTTTTTTGTAAGCCTGATGGTAATCACAATGCAAAAATCAATTAACAGATTCACAAAGAAATCAAAAAGTGATGAATTAAAACATACCACCAGAGAAAAACCACTTAACCACAAAATAAGGCAGTAAGAAAAAAAGAGGAGTTACACACAGCCAGTAAACAAGACACAAAACGGCAGTAAGTTCTTACTTATCAGTAGTAACACAGAATGTAAATGTACTTGATTCTCAAATTAAAAGACACAGAGTGGCTGAATGGATGCAGAAGCAGGACCCAACTATATGTTGCCTACAGGAAACCTATCTAGCATTTACATGCTTAAAGACACACAGACTGAAAGTGGAGGGGTGGAAAAAGATATTCTATGCAACTGGAAACCAAAAGAAGAGCATGAGTAGCTAAACTTATATAAGATAAAATATTTTACAAGTCAAAACTATAAAAAGAGACAAAGAAAGTTACTATACAATGATAATGGGTCAATTCAACAAGAGGACATAATAATTATAAGTATCTATGCACCCAACACTGGAGCTCCTACATATATAAAGCAAACATCAGTGGATCTAAAGGGACAGACAGACTGCAATGCAATAACAGTAGAGAACTTCAATACCTCACTCTCAGATCACCTAAACTTTAAATCAACAAAGAAACACTAAACCATACATTATACAGGCCAAACATTTACAGAACACTTCATCCAACTGCTGCAAAATATACATTATTTTTATCAGCACTTGTAACATTCTCAAAACAGGCCACAAAATATATCTCAACAATTTCAAAAAAGCAGAAATTATATCAAGTATCATTTCTGAGCATAATGGAATAAAACCGTAATAAGAGGAACCTCCGAAACTATACAAACACATGAAAATTAAACATGTTCCTGAACAACCAATGGGTCAAGGAAGAAATTAATAAATTTAAAAAGTTATTGAAACAAATGAAAATGGATATACAATATACCAAAATCTATGGCATATGACAAAAACACTGCTAAGAAGGTAGCTGATAACAATAAATGTCTATGTCAAGAAAGGAGAAAGACTTCAAATAACCTAACAATGCACCTCAAGGAACTAGAAAAGCAAGAACAAACCAATCTCTAAATTAGTCAAAGAAAGAAATAATATAGATTAGAGCAAAAGTAAATGAAATTGAGACTAAGATGAAATTGTGACTTAAAAAAAAAAGCAGATCAACAAAATAAAAAGCCAGTTTTTACAAGGATAAATAAATCAATAGACCTTTAGTTTGAATAAGAAAAAAAGAGAAGATCCAAAAAAATAAAATCAGAAGTGTATAAGGAGACATAACAACTGAGACCACTGAAATATAAAGAATCATTACAGACTATTATGAACAACCACACTACAACAATTTAGGAAACCTAGAAGAAATGGATAAATTCCTGGTCACATTCAACCTACAAATATTGAAGCATGAAGGAACAAAAAAACATAAACAAATCAATAATAAGAAACAGGATTGAAAAAGTCTCCCATCAAAGAAAAGCCCAGGATCTAGTGGCTTCACAGCTAAATTCTTCCAAACATTTAGCAAAGAATTAATACCGACTCTACTCAAATGCTTCAAAAAAACTGAAGGGAAGGGAATATTTTCAAACTCACTCTACAATGCCACTATTACTCTGCTACCAAAATCAAAGACACAATAAAAAAAGAAAACCTACAGGTCAACGTCACTGATGTACACAGATGCAAAAATCTTCAATAGAATCCTCCAAATAAAGTTCAAAACATAATTGGGAACATATTAAAAAGATTATTCACCATAATCAAGAAGAATGCATCCCAGGCATGCAAGGATGGTTAAACATATGCAAATCAATAAGTAAGATATATCACATTAATAGAACCAAAGACAAAAACCATATGATCCTTTTTCAATAGATGCTGGAAAAGCATTTGATAAAATCCAACGTTTCTTTATCATAAAAACTCTCAACAAACTGAGTATAGAAAGAACACATCTCAAAATAATAAAAGCCATATAATGACAAACCCACAGCTAACAACACACTGAACAGGAAAAGTTGAAAGCCTTTCTACTACTAAGATCTAGAACAAGACAAGGATGCTCACTTTCACCACTTCTAGTCAACATTATACTGGAAATCCTGGCCAGAGCAATTAAGAGAAAGAAAGAGCAAGCATCTAAACTGGAAAGAAAGAAGTCAAGTCAAACTTTTTTGCATATTTCATAATCTTATACTTAGAAAAACCAAAAGAGTCCACCAAAAATCTACCAGGACTGATAAATAAGTTCAGTCAGTAAAGTTGCACAAAACAATACCTACCTACAGAAATCAGTAGCATTTGCGTACAGAAAGTAATCCCATTTACAATAGCTACAAAGAATATGAAATACTTAGAAATCAATTCAGCTAAAGAAGTGAAAGATCTGTACAAGGAAAATCATAAAACACTGATGAAAAAATTGAAGAGGACACAAATCAATAAAAAGAAATTCCACGCCCACGGACTGGAAGAATATTGTTAAAATGACAATACTACTCAAAGTAATTTACAGAGTCAATGTAATCCCTATCAAAATACTAATGACATTTCTCACAAAAATAGAAAAAAATTTCTATGGAACCATAAAAGACCCCAAGCAAAGAAATGCTTAGCAAAAAGACTATCTGGCTACACTACAAAGCATGGTAGCGGCAAAAAACCAGAAACATGAACAAATGAAACAGAATAAGGAACCCAGACATAGATCCACACGTTAAGAGTCAACTCATTTTCAACAAAAGTGCCATGAGGAAGGAATGGCCTCTTTCCTGGGAAAACTGAAAAACCATATGCAGAAAAATGAAATAAGATCCTATTTGTCACAATACAAAAATAAACTCAAAATAGATTACAGACTTAAATCTAAAATGTGAAACTATAAAATGACTAGAAGAGAACATTGGGCAAATGCTTCAGGACACTGAAGCAAAGACCTTTTGTGTAAGACCTCAAAAGCACAGGCAACCACAGCAAAAACAGGTAACTGGGATTACAGCCAGCTCAAAAGCTTCTGCACAGCAAAGGAAACAATCAGGTGACAACCCTCAGAATGAGAGAAAATATCTGTAA
>CAUYQV010004447.1:0-14964 GCA_963574575.1 Galagoides demidoff
AATCAGTTTTTATAGGGTACAGAAAACAAGAAGGGGAGGGGTAAAGTACGGGTACAATTTTGATTGGTTGCTAGGGGCATGGGCAGATTACAGGTTAGGCATTAGCTGGTGATTGGGCATAGGTTTCACACCATGGGGTGGTGCTACCTTTGGGATGGGCAGGGGACGTTATGCTGACTCATTGGGCCTGAGATGGCAGTGGTGGCTGTCATTAAAATGGCGTCAACTTGGCCTTCACATTATACTCCGATATAAAGATCATGAGGCAAGCTTTATTTAAGCCCAGGCCTGGACTCTCCTGGTGAGCACACCGAGGAAGAGCTCTGCCCTAGAGGTGCAATCAGTTTTTATAGGGTACAGAAAACAAGAAGGGGAGGGGTAAAGTATGGGTACAATTTTGATTGGTTGCTAGGGGCATGGGCAGATTACAGGTTAGGCATTAGCTGGTGATTGGGCATAGTTTTAGCACCATGGGGTGGTGCTATCTTTGGGATGGGCGGGGGACATTATGCTGACTCATTGGGCCTGAGATGGCGGTGGTGGCCATCATTAAAATGGCATCAGCTCGGCCTTCACATTCCCCCCCTTTCCTAGGTGCATTTGAGGCTCAATCATGAGTCCTCATTGTGGTGGTCTCCTTTTATGGTACTGAGAGTGGAGAACCATCATCTGGACAGCGTCGATCTTAGCCTGGACGAAAGCTATTAGGCGGTTTATAATACAGGGGCCAAGGGTGTGAAGTAGTAATAGGATTAAAAGAGGGCTGGCAATGGCAGATAGTAGTGAAGTTAACCAGGGGGACATATTGAATAATGACTTTTATATTAGCATCCTGAATATTTACATAAATCAAAGTTCACTTAGTTCTCCTGAGTTTAATAAAGAATAGTCCTACAATGATGTAGATTATCTTGCTTTGGCTATGTGTGGATCAGTCAGCTCCCAGGGTGTTACTGAAGCAGGGCTTGCCGTTCTCTGCAACATCAGCTTGAGGGGGTTGTCAGGATACGAGGTGCTTCTCAAGGTTCAGGAGTCGTTGAGGTGCGGAGCTTGTGCCATGGGAACTCAGGATCAGCTGCCATTGTTCCTGTTTCTCTTAGGCTGGAGTAGGTTCTCCTCCAGTTCCATGGCAGGCTTCATTCTGCTATAATGGATCTAGGTAGGAATTTCTGCTACTCTCACAGTTGTAGGTGTGGTCAGGATAACGTTGTAAGGGCCTTTCCACCTTGCCCTCAGGGAGACATACTCCAATTTTTGACTCATACCACAGCTTCTGGAGAGAAACGGTGGATAAGGGAAAACAAATTAGCAGGATACCTTTCATTTACTCATTCCCACATTGCCTCTGTCACCTTTTTCAGTGCCTGTAACTGCTTCCTTAATTCTATTTTTTTCAATTCCTGGCAAGCTCCATGGTAAGGGGGCTGGCCTGTGATAGCTGTAGCCAGGTATTTTGTATGGAAATTGCTCAGCGTGACCCTCCTTTCCAAGTAACTCTGTGTCATGCCTCAGACACTAGGGATTTCTTTAAACTTCTCTCTGATCTCTCCCAGCTCCATCATAGTCAGAGATTTCAACACTCCTTTGGCAGTGTTGGACAGATCCTCCAAAAAGAAGTTGAGCAAAGAAATCTTAGATTTAAATTTAACTATCCAAGTTTTGGACCTAACAGACATCTACAGAACTTTTTATCCTAACAAAACTGAGTACACATTTTTCTCATCTGTCCATGGAACATACTCCAAAATTGATCACATCTTAGGCCATAAGTCTAACCTCAGTAAATTTAAAAGAATAGAAATCATTCCATGCATCTTCTCGGACCATCATGGAATAAAAGTTGAACTCAGTAACAACAGGAATTTGCAGTCTCATACAAAAACATGGAAGCTAAATAACCTTATGCTGAATGATAGATGGATCAAAGACGAGATCAAGAAGGAAATTACCAAATTTTTAGAGAAACCCTTCTTCACAATTTTCCTCTATGCACTACAAAACAAGAACTCCTCTCCTTTCTAAGATTAACTAAATACCTCAAACCATAAATTCCCAACTTTTCTCTCCTAACTGCTCCTTTATATAATACTACTCAAGGTAACCCTCATTAACCTCTCCTGACCTCCATTTCCACTCCTTTTAAATGTCTACAATATACTTTATTAAAAACTCCAGCCCTCCACCTTCCTAATCTTTCTCACCACTTCCTCCTACATATCACAAAAAACTGTGAGTTTACTCTCAATGTACTTAAACATCAGCTAGACTCCACCTTTACCTATCTCTCAAAATAATTAAATCACACTGTTGGAGGGTTGGGCCCCTTGTCTCAAGACATTAATGCTGCAGTTACTCTAATACAAGAATCAAAGAAACTCACTTTTAGTTCCCCTACTACTATCCTGTCCTCTCATTCTCTAATCTTTTAACATACAAAAATCTTCAAACCCTACCACCATGCCGCATTCTTAACCTTCAAACCTCTCTCTTATCTGACCCATCATTATCTTTTAACGCATGTACCACACTAAATCCTACATCCTTCTTACCTACTGCCTCTAACTCGTCATCCACTTACAATTAAAATTACACATCAACTCATCTCCTGACACCTCCTCTCACCTCCTGCTTATTTCTACCCCTATTACTAATACAATAAAAGAAACAAATCAACCTCCCACTCATAACCTCATCTATCTCCACAAGCTGTTTCACCCCAACTGTCAAACTTTACTACAATTTCTCGAAACTTTCTTTCCTCTCTCACAAATAAATTTAAAGTCTCTATTCTATAATTACATAGAATTATATATTACATATTTAAAATTCTAAATTATATAGATTATAATTTTAAATTAATAATTTTAAATTATTTCAAAAAAAAAAACCTATTTCAATGCCTCCTCTCTCTCCCTGTCCAACAACCCATATGAAATAGACTGCTCAAGTTACCATACTTCCCTTACTAACAACAGTAAAAGTTGACTGTTGTCAGTAACAACTGACATAGACATAAAACTCAAACTCCAAAAACAACATAAATCAAAATCATCAAACTTCTCCACTTAATTCACTCAAAACC
The DNA here is from genome assembly GCA_963574575.1 of Galagoides demidoff. Taxonomy (NCBI): domain Eukaryota; kingdom Metazoa; phylum Chordata; class Mammalia; order Primates; family Galagidae; genus Galagoides; species Galagoides demidoff. The sequence goes on from CAUYQV010004447.1 coordinate 3,083, forward strand.
TACTCTAAATTACACTTCTACCTTTCCTCACACCTATACAAAACTCATTTTATTCAAACTAAACTCTCAAAAGTTGTCTTAACAGGTAACTACACCCCAGATACAGCTTCCAACCTACAAAAAAAGAAACTGTTTTTCATAAATGAGCTATACTCTACTCCAGGCCACAAGACCTTCCTAAACACCATTTCTAAACAACCACCACTAAAAGGGCAGTCTGAAAAGAAAAACTTACATCCTCCCAGTGAAAAATCATAATCATCCTATAGTTGGCCAATTGAAACTATGTGCCCCTCCCAGCAGGAAGAAATAATAGAAGAGAGAACTCAACATCCACTATCCCAAGACCAACCCCCTATTTTTTATATATCAAGAAGGGAGGAATGTTAGATAATTGCCTCAGAAAGCCCCTTGCTTACCTCATCACCCTGTTCCAATAACCAGCTGCCTGCCCCTAATGGCTCTTTCCACTGGAGCCGTAACTCCTTATTGGTTATCCCACCATCCCATCACCATCTGGAGACATCCCTATATAAGAATACATTTTTCCTCTCTCTCTCTTTCTCTCTCTCTCTTTCCCCTTCTCCCCTCTCTCTGTCCTTCTCTCTCTTCCTCTCTCCTTCTCTCCCTTCTTCATTCTCTCCTCTTTTTCTCTCCTCCTTGGTGCTGCTCTACAGCCTCCCTCCCCCACCAATAAAGACCTTTCGTACAAGCCTTGGTAGTCTGTGAGATTTCTGCCGGTCGAGTGCCTCCCTTTCAGTAAGAGTGGACTCCTACTACCTAACTACTTAAGCTTAAGTGACATTGATCTTTTCCTGCCTTTGGACTTGAACTCAAATACTGGCTCTTCTTGAGTCTTGAGCCTACTGGCTTTTGTTCTGGAACTTACACTATAGGCTCTCCTGGTTCTCAGACCTTCAGACTCCAGCTGGAATGACACCATCAGCTTTCCTGTGTCTCCAGCTTGCTAATAACTGCAGATCTTAGCACTTCTCAGCCTCCATAGTCAAGTGAGCTAATTCCTTATAAATAAATCTCTCTCTCTCCATGTATATACATGCACATATATATACATATATATCACATTATTAGATAATGGAGTTATTTATTAGTATTACAATAATAACAATGTTAAATATTTTCAAAATAGCACAGTGTCTAAGTCACTAGATTTAAATCCTGGAAGTGTCACTTCCTAGGTGTACAACTTGTAGAAATTTTCTTAAGTTTTTCATGTCTCTGCTTCCTTATCTATGAAGTGGGCAGAGAAAAAGTGTGTCATATCAGTTGTACAGAATTTTAGTTCCAGAAAATAGTAGATAGACTTGCCATCCATAGTTTTGTGGTTAGGGCACCAGCCACATACACTGGGGCTGGAGGGTTTTAATCCAGCCTGGGCCTGCTAAATGACAATGACAACTGCAACAAAAAAATAGCCAGATGTTGTGGTGTGTGCCTGTAGTCCCAGCAACTTGGGAGGCTGAGGCAAGAGGACCACTTGAGCCCAAGAGTTTGAGGCTGCTGTGAGCTGTGATGTCATGGCCCTCTATGGAGGGTGGCATAGTGAGACTGTCTCAAAAAAAAAAAAAAAAAAGAAAATAGTAGACAGGCTTGGTGCCTATGGTTCAAGCGCCTAAGGCACCAGCCACATACACCTGAGCTGGCATATTTGAATCCAGCCCAAGCACACCAAACAACAATGATGGCTGCAACCAAAAAAAAAAAAAAATAGCTGGGCATTGTGGCAGGTGCCTGTAGTCCCAGCTACTTGGGAGGCCGAGGCAGGAGACTCGCTTGAGCCCAGAAGTTGGAAGTTGCTGTGAGCTGTGATGCTATGGCACTCTTACTCAGGGCGACAGCTTGAGGCTCTGTTCCCCCCCCATCAAAAAAAAATAGTAGACAAAGCTAATCGTGAAAACCCACCACAAACACCAAAAATTACTACATAGACTATCATAACAACAAAGTTTAATACATATTTGAGTTTGGAAGAAGTAAAAAGAAATTCTTATGTGCTGCAGTTGAAAAGTGTAAGCTTGTGTAGTGAAGTCTTACCACCTGTGGGAAGACAGCATTTTCTGTGAATGGTAGCTAGCAGGGTGGAGGAGGGGCTCATTTTTTTTTCTTTTTTGTAGAGACAGAGTCTCACTTTATTGCCCTCAGTAGAGTGCTGTGGTGACAGAGCTTACAGCAACCTCCAGTTCCTGGGCTTAGGTGATTCTCTTGCCTTAGCCTCCCCAGTAACTGGAACTATAGGTGCCCGCCACAACGCCCAGCTATTTTTTTGTTGTTGCAGTTCAGCAGGGGTTGGGTGTGAACTCACCACCCTCAGTATATGGGGCCAGCACCCTACTCACTGAGCCACAGGTGCTGCCCTGGAGGGGCGCTTTTTAAATTCCACACAAGGAAATGGATGAATCTCTGGGCCTAGAGGAAATAGAGAGTTAGAACTGAGATTTCTAAATAAAACTGGAATCTCAAAGAGTTGCTAGGAAAAAAAATATGCTTATTGACCTGCCTAGGCCGTGGTGGAAAAGAAATTCTACCCAGAGGAGTCAAGATCCTAAACCTATGTCTCTTGCAGGTTTATATTTTGAATTTGCAGCTTCTTCATAATGCAGGAACTTGACAAATTAACATAAAACAGTGTGGGAGTGATAACACCTCTGTATGTCTGATCTGGAGCTACAAGCCTACAACCCTCTATTGTACAGTGAAAGATCCACTAATCACAGGCTGAGGAAACATTACATATCACCAAAGGGAATACTCCAGAATGGACATTTCTCAGAATGACTAACATTATCAGTAGTCTAAAAAGACCACAAAATAAGCATATTTAAATATTACATATGTGGAAGGAAGAAATATACATCACTCAAAGGAGAGCAAATACAAGACACTGCTGTGGTCTGAATGCACCCCACAAACGTGACCCCAAAGCAACAGTGTTAGGACATGGGGCCCTAGGGGAGGGGTTAGGTCTTGTGGTGTCTGCCCCTGTGACTGGATTCACACCACTGGGAAAAGGGCTTGTGGAAGCAGGTTCACATTCTCTCTGCCCTCTCGGCTACGGCCACATGTGGACACAGTGATCCTCATCTCCGGAGGACACAGCAGCAAGGGGCCAATTTAGAACCAAGAACAAAATCTGCCAACACTTAGATCTTTTTTGTTGTTGTTATTAGTTTTTTTTAATTAAATCATAGCTATGTACATTAATGCGATCATGGGGTACAATGTGTTGGTTTTATATACAATTTGAAATCTTTTCACTGAACTGGTTAACAGCCTTCATAGCATTTTCTTAGTTATTGTGTTAAGACTATTCTACATTTTGGCCGGGGTTGGGCCAAAATCTTAGAAATTCTCTGCCTCCAGAAATATAAGAAATAAATTTCTGTTCCTTATAAATTACCCAATTTTAGGTATTGTGATATAGTATCATAAACTAGGCTGAGACTGGTACAGTTGCTCTGGAGAACAACCTAGTAAGTCTTTAGAGGTTAAGCACAGAGTGATCGTGTGACTCAGTGATTCTACTTACAGTTACACACCCAAGAGAAATGAAGCATATGTCCACATAAAAACATGTACACAGCCCGTCCTGCCACGTGATGTCACAGACAGTGAACCAGGAAGCCGGCGCTCACCAGACCTCAGATCTGCTGCTGCCTCCACCCCTGGACTCCTCAGCCTCCAAAACTTATAAGCCACACTTTAATGGGTGTAGACAGCACCATTTCCAGTGGGCATTCAACTCCAGCAATGATGAGTGGACAAAGAAGCAAAATATTGCCTATAATTGTTGTTGGGACCAGTGTCAGGCTTGCTTCAACTCTAGCCCAGATCTGGCAGAGCACATCCATTCCATAGATGTAGATGGTCAGCAAGGAGGGGTTTTTGTTTCCTTATGGAAAGGCTGTAAAGTCTATTCCACTCCATCAACCAGTCGGAGTTAGTTACAGAGGCATATGGCCTTTCAAGTGTGTTGTTGGTGGCTGTAACACCAGCTGCTCCTCAGAGAGGGCTAGCTCACCATTACCCACACACTTCAGCCAGCAGAACTCCTCAAAAGTTTCTAGCCAGCCAAAGGCCAAAGAAGAACCTCCTTCTAAAGCTGGGATGAACAAAAGGAGGAAATAAAGAACAAGAGATGACGCTCATTACCACGAACAGTGATTTCTAGGGTGCACAAACACTGGACATGATAAGGCAGCGAGCCATGTGCTTTAACCTCTCAGCTCATATAGAAACTGTAGGGAAGCTACACAGTGTCACTTTTCATAGTACTGTAATAGCTGAGAGAAAAGAGGACTCTTGAAAGATAGAACTTTTGTTTCATTGGCTGCCTGAAGACATTCTGCCTGATGTGTGAGTGAGTGAAAGTGAAAGACATTAATTAAAAACTAAAGTAGTTCATTTATCAAAGCTACCCAAAGATACTGCCTTGCTTTAAACACAAACATACACAGAACAATTCCCCAGATCAGGTTAAAGAGAATTCTGATAAGAAAAATGTTCAATTTGTATTTAAGCAAACAGTGAACAATATTTGCAATCAACTAAAAATTCATCTATCGAATTAGGGCTGAAAATTACTGTTAAGGAGAGTTGCAGAGTGTCTGGCAGTCCCTTCTCAGGACAAGGGTTTTCTCATAAAGTGCAGTATGTTAATTTACCTATATAATTTGTTAACGGTTTATGCAAAGTCTCTGTTTGAAATTATTCGAATAATCTTTGTACTTTCATTTAACCTGTATGACTCTAATGTTTTTTCTGAGGAAAGCATTCGGGTTTTGGCTTGTTTTTACTTAATGTAAAAAAAATTGTGTTTTTGTTAAAAGTGTCTTCAGACTGAATCTTTTATGCACCAAAGTTGGTTTGAAAAGGAAAATAAAATCACTTTCTTGCAAGCCATATGGATTTTTTTTAACTTATAGAAATGGAAATATGTGTAACTTGTTAGTATTGTATCAAATAAACGTTGCATAGAGATAATAGAACATTGCTTGTAAATAATTCAGCAGATTTGTAATATATTTTTATATTTTGAAAATGTACTGGCTTGGTGCCTGTAGCTCAGGCACCAGCCACATACACCTAAGGTGGCGGGTTCGAATCCAGCCCGGGCCCGCCAAACAACAATGATGGCTGCAATCAAAGAAAAAAAAAAATGGCCAGGCGTTGTGGCGGGTGCCTTTGGTCCCAGCAATTTGGGAAGCTAAGGCAGGAGACTCACTTGAGCCCAGGAGTTGGAGGTTGCTGTGAGCTGTGATGCCATAGCACTCTATCCAGGGGGACAGCTTGAGGCTCTGTCTCAAAAAAAGAAAAAGAAAATGTACTGTAGATAATTTTCTAGAGGCATGAAAGTTAAATGTATACATTATGCTAGAAATAATATTGAAGGACATTGTAATTCACTAGTGCTGCCAGAGGAATTGTTAATAAAGCAGCTTCTTTAACAATAAATGTCTTTTGCAGACTTAAGGGACTACTGTTAATATCTATGAGAACAAAACACATTGAACATCCTTCCAGAAAGTCTTTGAGGGAGGACGTATACCATAACAGAATTATGGTACTCATTTCTGACAGTGATCATGAAATCAATTATTTCCTTACTGTTGGAAGGACATATTGTAAAGTATGTGTTTACATGCAATCAAACTGCAGAAAATACTCCTCAGTGAGAAGTTTTCACTTTATTATAATGATATAAAAACATAATGAAAGTACAAAGATTATTATTTAGTTTTTACACTAAATTTTTTAAAGAAAGAATAGACAAAAATATAAAATTAAACCTTTATTTCCCAAATGGGAATGGTTCCATGATACATGAATAATTTCTCATTTACTTTAAAAAATTAAAAAATAGGCTCGGCGCCTGTGGCTCAATGGGCTAAGGCGCCAGCCACGTACACCTAAGGTGGCGGGTTCGAATCCCCAGCCCGGGCCCGCCAAACAACAATGATAGCTGCAACCAAAAAATGGCTGGGCGTTGTGGCGGGCACCGGTGGTCCCAGCTACTTGGGAGGCGGAGGTAGGAGACTCGCTTGAGCCCAGGAGTTGGAGGTTGCCATGAGCTGTGATGCCATGGCACTCTACCCAGGGGGATAGCTTGAGGCTCTGTCTCAAAAAAAAAATTAAAAAATTAAAATTATAGGAGGTTTTATTCATTCAGAATGGGGTAAAGAGCTATGTATATGAAATGAGTCTTATAAAATTAAATGAAGTGCAAATAGAAGCACTACCACTACAAGACATTTTGGAATGGTATGTTTAATAAGGGTATTATCCATATGATCTATAGCAAATGTGATTTATTTTAGAAAGGAAAAGAAAATAAAATTGTTTTAAATTTGTTCTTTTTAAAATTTGATTTATTATAAAATTGCCAAATAGAAGTGATTCAGATACATAGTTTGTAGCTGCATTTTTTTTTTTCGAGACAGAGTTTCACTATGTCGCCCTTGGTACAGTGCCGTGGCATCACAGCTTACAGCAACCTCAAACTCTTGCCTTTGCCTCCCAAGTAGCTGGGACTACAGGAGCACACCACAACTCCTGGCTATTTTGTTGTTGTTGTTTCTGTAGTTGTCATTTTTTTTTTTTTGGCAGGTTGGGCTGGGTTTGAACCCCCCAGCTCCAGTGTATATGGCTGGTGCCCTAGCCACTGAGCTACAGGTGCCAAGCCTTGTAGCTGTGTTTTTATTTTATTGTCTCATGTTCTTGTAAGTCACTCTTAATTGACAGATTATTGCAGACCTTGCTTGAGTATTTTTTTATAAAACAAAGCAAATCACACACACACAAAAAAAACATGTACACAAATGTTCATAGCAGCGTTCTCCATGACAACCAAAAAGCAGAAACCACCAGAATGTTCATCAACTGATAGAAGTATAAACAAAATGTGTTATATCCATACAATGGAATATTATTTGGTAGTAAAAAAGCTGACATACTGACACATATCACAACATGGGTGAACCTTGAAAGCTATATGCTGAGTGAAAGATGCTAGTCACAAGGACCAAATATTGTATGATTCCATATAAATAAAATGTCTAGCATAGGAAAATCTATAAAAACAGATAGAGCAGTGGTTGCCTAGGGTAGGAGTGGAGTGGAGCAGGTAATAATGGCTAAGGAGTGCAGAGTTTCCTTTTGTGGTGATCAGAATGTTTTAAAATTAATGGTTATAATAGTTGTTAAAATTAAACCATTGTTTTATATACTTTATACAAACGAATTCTATGACATGTGAGTATTTCAATAAAGTTGTTTCCAAAATAATAAGATACAATGAGGAAATAACAAATAGATTTGACAACTAATCAATTAAAACTTCCAGAGGTGGCTTGGTGCCCATGGCTCAGTGGCTAAGGCACCAGTCATATACACCTAAGGTGGCAGGTTTGAATCCAGTCCAGGTCCGCCAAACAACAATGACGGCTGCAACCAAAAAATAGCCAGGCATTGTGGCGGGTACCTGTGGTCCCAGCTACTTGGGAGGCTGAGGCAGGAGACTCGCTTGAGCCCAGGAGCTGGAGGTTGCTGTGAGCTGTGATGCCACGGCACTTTACCCAGGGGGACAGCTTGAGGCTCTGTCTCAATAAATAAATAAATAAATAAATAAATAAATAAATAAATAAATAAATAAATAAAAAGCTTCCAGAGGTGAAAAATATATTCTTTAAAACTGAAAACTCAGTAAGCAAGTTAAACAGGAAAATATACAAAGTTGAACAGAAACTTGGTGAATGGAAAGAGACAGAGAAACAGTATGTGAGAGATTAGGAACCTGTGTCTCTCCATCAGCAGTTCAGAGAGAACAGAGACAATGACAAGGAGGCCACACTTGAAGTGATAACAACTGAGATCTCAGAACTGAGAAAAGACTCAGACTCAAATTCTCAAGTTGGAGAGATACACTAAGTCCTGTGCAAAGAAAAATAAAAATGAACTCCAACCTGACTAGGTCTTTAATGAACTCAGAGTACACAGAAAAAAATGAAAATTTTAAGGCAATTAGAGAGAAAATCAGAACAACAAAAGAGTAGAAAGCCAACAATGCAAGGCAATAGCAGAGCCCAGAAGACCTTTGATGTGCTGGTGAGAAATAATTATCAAATCCATAGTATGGAGGAAGTAAATATATTTCATTCAATAGGTAGTTCAGGAATAAAGGAGTAATGAATATATTTTTAGCCAAAGATTGATAGTTTATCACTCCAAACTTGTAATAAAAAATTACTAAGATGGACATTAGATCCAGAATAGGGAATGATAAAAAGAAAAAAAATTGCTTCATATTTTATGCAGACAAAAAAAAACCAAGTGACATGCAAAAAACAAGACAGTGACATTTTTTAAATCTCTGACTTTCAAAAAACATAAATGATGATTAAACTGAAGTTTTTTTCCCCCTAATAAGGTAGAGCTAAGGTAATAAAGAGCTAATAACATAGAATTTCCCATGTTAGGGAGAAAAAGGGAAATTATATAAGGACAGAAGAAAAACTCACCTGGTGAATATAATAACACTGAAGTTTCATGTGCCTTGTTACATGGCTTCCAAATATACATTTAAGAAGTCAGTAGAATAACATAAAGAAATTAATAAATCTTCAAATATATACATGTTAATATTGCCTCTTTCAGTAACTGATAGATCCAACAGAAAAAAATAAATAACCATATAGGAGTTTAATCAATACTTTTAATGCTCTTGATCTAGTATGTATTTGGAACCTCACAACCAGTAATTAGAAATAGATATTTTCTCAAATTTTCACTATTAAAAGGAAATCAGTCATGTACTCATAAAAAATTAAAAATCAGGCTGGGCATGGTAGCTCATGCCTGTAATCCCAGCACTCTAGGAGGCTGAAGCGGGTGGATTGCCTGAGCTCATAGGTTCAAGACCAGCCTGAGCCAGAGTGAGACCTCATCTCTAAAAATAGCTGGGCCTGGTAGTGGGCACCTGTAGTCCCAGCTACTTGGGAGACTGAGGCAAGAGAATCGCTTGAGTCCAAGAGTTTGAGGTTGCTGTGAGCTGTGACACCACAACACTCTACCAGGGATGACTCTGTCTCAAAAAAAATTAAAAATCAATAAGTCACCAAATATATTCACGTACCTGGAAATTTAAATATATATATATATATATATATATATATGAAGTCAGTAGAATATATATATATATATATATATATATATATATATATATTTTTTTTTTTTTTTTTTTGGTCCAGGGCTGGGTTTGAACCCACCACCTCTGGCATATGGGGCTGGCACCTTACCCTTTTGAGCCACAGGCGCTGCCCTAAATATATATATTTCTTAATAAATTTGTGTGTTAATTAAGAAATAATAGAAATTGGAAAATACCTGGATCTGCATGGCCATGAAATTGCTGTGTATGAGAACTTATTAGATGCACATAAAGCAATGCTTATAGGAAATGTGTAGGCTTAAAGGAATGTTAGACAGTGACTCAGTCAGGAAAGTCTTTCCTTTTGTATTATCTCTGCAAAAATGTAGGATGCATTTTAAAGACAAAAAACATTTAAAATTTTTTATGAGTGTAATAATCAAAGAGTACACAACTCACAAGTAAATATATCTGTGTTCTATCTGTATAAATTTCATGTGAGGAAAGATCAAATGTGATTAAAGTTTGTAATATTAAAGTTATAATTTCCAACATTTTACATCCTGAACAACAACAAAAATAAACTGTTTTTAGCACAGTATCACCATTAGTATTCTACTTCCTAAGAATGGATGTAAATCTATCAAGCAAAGATTAGGTAGCATACTATACTGGTAAATAAATAGATGGAAGGACTTTGAAAATAATCATACTTACTCTGTCTCAAGAGATACCAGGGAATTGTTAGATATCACATGTGGTTCTAGCAGGAAGCAGGGCAAACTGAAGAGAGCTTAATGAAAAGTCTGTTTATAAGGGTGTGGGCACTGTGAAGGGAAAGCGACCGGCAAGGTGAGGTATTTGAGAATTTTCACCACCTGACATGAGCTGATGTTTGGTAGCGAAATACAGCCAGTCAGACAGACAGTGCCTGTGGCTCAAAGGAGTAGGGCGGCAGCCCCATATGCCAGAGGTGGTGAGTTCAAATACAGCCCTGGCCAAAAACTGCAAAAAAAAAAAAAAAAAAAAAGGGAGAGAGAGAGAGAGAGAGAAATACAGCCAGTGCCAACCAGTGCCTCGACCTGGAAAGAGTCTGGAAAGTAAATCGCCTAAGAACCTCTTCCAGTCCTCCTCTAGCCAGCTGTACTTCCCATGGGCAAACTCAATCAGAAGTCAGAGGGCAAGAAAGCCTATTGGTGTATACCAGTGAATGAAGTTGCCTACGCAGGCATAGAGAAGGAAAGTGAATTTGGAGGGGATATCAGTACATCAGCATTAGCAAGAAATAAAATACAGCCACTATAATCTTTAAATTAGTGTGCCCAGTTGGCTCCATTCCCATTTTTCTTATAGTGAAACCAAGAAATGTGGGAAGGTAGGTTGTTTATTTCTAAAAATTCCATAGATGGATCAGGTGTGGTGGCTTATACAGTAATCTAAGAACTTTGAGAGGCTGAGGCAAGAGGATCACTTGAGGCCAGGAGTTCAAGACCAACCTGGTGGGCAGAGCCCATGCTCAGTGGGTAGTGCACCAGCCACATACACGGAGGCTGGCGGGTTTGAACCCACCCAAGTCAGCTAAAACAACAATGACAAATGCAACAACAAAATAAAAATAGCCAGGAGTTGTGGTGGGCTCCTGTAGCCCCAGCTACTTGGGAGGCTGAGGCAAGAGAATTGCTTGAGCCCAAGAGTTTGAGGTTGCTGTGAGCTGTGATGCCACAGCACTCTATCCAGGGCTACAGATTCAGACTCTGTCTCAAAAAAAATAAATAAATAAATAAAAAGACCAGCCTGGGCAAATTAACTAAGTGTGGTGGCAAACACCTGCAGCCCTAGCTGGGACTGAGCCAAGGAGCTAAAGGTCATATGAGCTGTGACCAAGCACCTGCGCTGCAGGTAGTTCAGGAATAAAGAAGTAATGAATATGTTTTTAGCCAAAAAGATTGGTAGTTTATCACTGCAAACTTACAATAAAGAAGTGCTGAGATGGACATTAGATCCAGAATAGGGAATGACAAAATGGGGAAAAAACTGCTTGATATTTTGTGCTAAAAAAAAAAAAGTGACATGCAAAAAACTAGACAGTGACATTTTAAAATCTCTGATGTTCCAAAAACATAGACGATGACTAAACTGAAGAGTTTAATTTAGAGTGTTGGACCCAAAACGGGGTCCAGCCACGATAGCCACCCCCAAGGAACAGTCACCAGACTCGGGTTGATGCAAAAGCAAGAGGCAAGTTTATTGCTGACGCGTCAGGGTCCCTCAGCCGCTCGGGAAGAAGGACCCCGAAAGGCTGTTACAGGCTACTTTTATAGGGAAACATTAGGGGGCAGAGAGAAGGTATAGGGGAGCGGGTATGTGGGGAGTTCTGATATGAGGATTTGAGTGGGGAGCCGTTTAAGGTTTGGCGCAGGCGGGAACGCGGAAGGCAGAGGGGGGGTGAAACCCTAGGGGCGGGAAAGTCCGGGGAATGAGGCTGCTTCTGATTGGGTGATTTTAGACAAAGCTACTGGGTTCTTGGTGCTTGTGCGAACAGGGAAGGAGGAAGGGGAAGGGTGGCGGCAGCTATAGGAAAGCTCTTTAGGGTGGAAAGTCCCTACGGGGCAGTCAGTCACAAAGTGAGGGAGTTCCTTCATTCCTCCCTTTTTCTTTGGTGGGGGTCTTAATCTTAAGACCCTGCTTCAGGGTGTTTATTTTGCTGTAAAATTTGATA
>CAUYQV010004450.1:0-31317 GCA_963574575.1 Galagoides demidoff
AAATAACTATGTAATCTTCCTCATGTTTTCCTTTGAAAATATTTGTCTTCCTTTACCTCCCTGAATATGTGCATAGTTTTCTATTGTAACGTGTATACCTGTTACAATGCTTTATTCTCAAATAAACATCTCTCTTCTAGAAAAAAAAATAAGAATTGCCAATAACTCTGAGGACCTATGGCTTCAAGACTTCTAGTACTGAAATCTGAACCCAGATATATATTCACACAACAGATGACCAGTTAAATTTTGTTTTTTCGTTGTTAATACCAAGTCATTTGTCATCCCTTTGAAAATGAATCAAACCAGGTAATTTGTCAGAATGCCAATTCTAAGACTACAAAATCCATTTGAAAAGAGTCATACAGGAGGAGGTAAGGTGACCCCTTTGGTGCCAACAGCTTTGGTTTTGCTGAGCAATAATCCAAAGGTTATAATCTTTACATAAATTGACTTGTGGTGGCAAGCAAGTCTGACCACATATAGTTGAGTAAAAAAAATAAAGGTTTACTTTTCAATGTTTACTTCTTTCATGAATATTTCTATAATTATTCTAATCCTTGAGAACTTTATCTTTTATAATTCTTATAGCCTTTACAACCTGTACCTGACAATCTAATCCTTGTGCTCTCAAGGCAATATCCCATAGTGACTTAAGAGAGCATACTCTTAGACTAGACTACCTAGGCTTAAGTTTTAGTTATTTTACTTATTAGGCATGTGACCATGGATAAGTTACTTAAACTTACTGTACCTCAGTATCCTTCCTTGGAAAACAGGATATTAGCTACTTCGTAGGGGTTATTGTGAGAATCTAAGTTAATATGCATAAAGTGCTTAGTTTTCATTAGATAGCTTTTTCTAGTTGTTTTAATCTATTCTTAGTACATAAGCATAAGATATAGTATCTGCTTACTAAGTATAAGTTAACATGGCTTTGTGGTAAAAACTTTGACTATAGACCTTACTAAACAAAATAAATTCACCTATCCACAGACCAAAATCACAAGCCTTGAACATATTAGCATGAGTACTAACTCAAAGATTTCTAAGATGTATTTAAAAGACAGTTCATCACACATTTATTGATGATCTATTATGTATTAAGCACTTGCTAAACCCTAGAGATACAGCATGGATAGGAAAAATAAGGTTTCTTCCCTTCTTATGGTAGAAGAGAAAAATAAGCAAAGCACTTTAATATAACCTTAAAGGTTAGAGAACTAAGATGTAATTAAGAAAAAAATATTTCCAGAAGTTCTAGAGAAGTTGGGAGAAGCCAATGGCCTTTGAGGAATCACTCTTCAAAAAGAAACAATTATTCAGGGCAGTGCCTATGGCTTAAAGGAGTAGGGCGCTGGCCCCATATACCAGAAGTGGCGGGTTTAAACCCAGCCGCAGCCAAAAACTGCAAAAAAAAAAATATTCACTGTTAGTGGGACTGCAAACTAGTACAACCTCTATGGAAAGTACTATGGAGATACCTCAAAGAACTAAAAGTAGACCTACCATTTGACCCAGAAATTCCACTACTGAGTATTTACTCAAAGGAAAAAAAAAGACATTTTATCAAAAAGACACTTGCACTTGAATGTTTATATAAGTATAATTCACAATTGCAAAGATGTAGAAATGACCATGTACCCATCAATTAATGAGTGGATTAATAAAATGTGATATATGTACAACATGGAGTACTATTCAGCCATATAAAAAGATGAATTAATATCTTTTGCAACAGTCTGGATGGAACTGGAGACCATCCTCCTAAGTGTACTATTTCAAGAATAGACAAGCCAACTCTACATGTACTCACTATTTAATTCAACTAACTGATAAGCATACTAGTTTGCACAGTGGGAATTAAAATTCAGTGGAAAACAACCAGTGTGGGAGGTAAGGGAGGGGAATAAACTATTCTAATGTATACTACTGTGTTTCCCCCAAAATAAGACCTATCCAAAAAATAAGCCTTAGAGGGATTTCTATGCATTTGTTAAATATAAGCCCTACCCCAATAATAAGACCTAGTGACGCATTTCAGTGTGGAAAGGAAGACACTCCCTGAAAATAATCCCTAGTGTGTCTTCTTGAGAAAAAATAAATATAAGACAGTGTCTTATTTGGGGGGAAACACAGTATAAACACTATTTGAGTGACCAGCACACCTATAACCAGAACTCAAGCATAAACATTTGTACCCCCATAGTATTTTGAATTGAATAAAGTTCTAACATTCAAAAACAAAAAAGAACCAAGGCTACAAATCACATAGATGGCTGCTCAGAGTTTAAATAAACCATTACATGGGACTATAAGGCAAAAGTAAGATCAAGGCACACATAACAGCCATCTCTTTCAAGATGATTTCTAAATTCTGAAAATATATAAGAGTATACTGCTAGGTTGAAAATCTTTAAGAAGTATAGCCAGGTATGGTGTCACTCCCACAATCCTAGGGAGGCCCAGGAAGGAAGATCTTTGCAGCCAGGAGTTCAAGACTAGACTGGGCAATATCATGAGACTCTGTCTCTAGAAAGAAAAAGAAAAATGAAAACAAAAACAAAAGAGAAAAAAAAAAAGAAACCAGAAAAGTTAGCCAGGTATGGTGGCACATACCTGTAGTTCCAGCTACTCAGCATTAGGAAGAAGAATCCCTTGAGCCCAGGTGTTTGAGGTTACAGTGAGCAATCATGATGCCACTACCCCTCTAGCCTGGGAAACAGAGTGAGACCCTGTCACAACAAAAATAAATAAATAAAAGAAAAAAATCTCAAAAAAGTAGGGCTAATTGAGTCCCAATTGAAAGACATGTAGGGCCATGCCCTAGGAATAGGGAAAAAACAGAGACAGACTGAGTTTAAAACCGTAACTGAGGCATAAGCTGGCTCACTGCCAGATGATATTTAAGGGACTCAGCTCCCCCATTTTATCTCCCTAGCAGAAAACAGTATAAAGCCTTTGTAGAAAGAAAAATACCATCTGGAACCTCTACAGTTGTTTACAAACAATGTACAATATTTAATTAAAAAAAAAAGTATGAGGCATGTGCAAAGGCAGAATCATATAAGATAAAAACCAAAAGAAAAAATTAGATAACAAAAGCAGATGTACAACAGATCTTTGTTAGAGATAGAACTTCAAAGTAACTGTAATTCATATATGTATAAGATATTAAATGAAAATATGGGTAAATATTTTTCCAGGGTATTAGAATATACAATAAAGAATTGAATTTTTAAAAATGTACCATATGCTTGGTGCAACTGGACTTTTTATAGAATACGTTAAAGAAGAGTAGTTTAGTTTCCGTGTTCAGTACTAAGCAGAGCTCAAGTTAGTCCTCCAAAGAAAACAGAGAAAACAGAAACCATGAAGATTGGGAATTTAGAGAGTTCACGGGTAGCGCACAGAACTGACAAGAGTTATAAAATTGGAGATTTGAGCCAAGTTTAAGTTTCTGAGAAAGAGGTCCCAGATATAACTACAAGATGCCATGGCAGTGATTTTCAACCCGTGTGATCTTAGGTGTGCTGTAGAAAAATTTAAAGATCATTAATTAAATTATTTTTCAAAAGAAGTTCAAAGCACAGTTCAGAAAAAAAAAGAGTCAAAACAGAATATACTTATCAACATAATTTAAGTGTGCTGCAGAAGGTTAATTATAGGTTCAATTTTGGCATGAGATAAAAAAAGCTGAAAAACACTGGTACGGGAACAAAGAGGAAGACTATGTAACCCAGCACATGGGGATGAAGGTAAAGACAGGCAGCTTGGAATAATTGATGTATTATATGTAATTAATGTATTAATCAGACAAAGTAGTAGCAGAAGAACAATCCAAGCATGGAAGTTAGTTTAAGTTAAGGCTCAGAAACCTAAAACAACTACAAGTAGTTTAATCCTGGTAGAGCTTAAAATGCAAGACAGAGAGCTGTGTAAAATGTGATTGGAAAGTCAAATGGGCACCAGAACAATCAGAACTTTGTAGATCATGGTAAGCAATACGATCTTTACCCTAAGTATAATGGTAATGACTAAGTAGGTGCTGAGAAAAACATGCATAAAGACAGCAAAGAAGATGTTTGGAGAAGTTAGAATACAACTATTCTAATACCTAAGGCAGATTCCAGCAATTCGGAATTGTTACTGTCCAACAGAATATCTTCTAACCAGAACTATAGAACACTAAAGAATCCATGAATATGAAATTTAACAATACTTTAAGACTCCATAATGTGGACTTACACATGGCTCCCCTCCTCCCAATTTTGAAGAAAGCACACCATTTTAAATGTTATTTTAAGCACAGTGATCTTAGAACATTTTATGTCTTTCCAGTTTTCCATGTACTTCCTTGGCAAGAACATCACTTCTACAGTAAAATTAAAATCCATAAATCCCTCTGTGAATTACACATTAACTTAATGTAGCACAGAGTTACTGACAGTATTTAATGGCACCTTTACGATTTTTTTTTTCTAGATTCCTGTGGCAATGTAAGAACTCCCAGACTTTTTAGATTTTTAGAATTTACTTCCAGAATTAGAACTAGGAGCTGACAGGTGATATCTCTTAGATTCACTTCCATAGAGGTTAAAGAGCATTATAACAATTCCTATAATAACAAAGTCATATATGCATGTGTTCCAGCATTTAATGTACATCACTTTTAAGCCTTGTACATGTATTACACATATTGCTGTAGGTGTTTGTTCCATTTTAAGTTTTATGAGGGCAGAGGATCATATATTTGTCATCTTTGCAGTCCACAGTACCTAAAATAGCACCTGTAGGTACTAATAAACATTTATTAAATAAACAAATAAAAGTTCCACTAACACCACTTTGTACCATTATTTTAAAACCTCATAAGTTTTATTTAAATATATTTTTAAAACATTTCATTTTGTAAAAGATGGTAGCCCATTTAGAAAACCAATTCGGTTAATGAAGGAAGATTTGTCACTACAAGGTTTTTCAAAAGACAGACTAATTCTGAAAGCAGATGTATTTAATTTTGTGTGATGATTATTAAGGGAACACCTGTATGTAAATTTCATTTTCCATAACCGCTAAAATATTGATCAGAAGAGAAAGAAGCAGCATCAGGCCAACTAATAAAAGGACTGGAAAAATACTTTCTCATTGGAAAAAAAAAAAAAAAGGAGATATTTTAGTTTATCAATCCATTCCAGCCATTGTACGTAGGAAAGCAAGGAACTAGAGAGGGGATTCTGTCCTTCTCGTACTCTCTCACAGTTTCTGTCTTATGCTAAGATTTAAGAAGTAGGAATGGTAAAATAGCTAAATACTAGTAATTTAATTTGCTTGGTATTTAGCGATCTAAATTTCAACTTAAAACTCACATCTGATGGTAAACCTCCCCTGGTCATCAAAGATGAAGTACCTAAATATACGTGTTCTCACAATATACAGAACGACTCCAATCAGAGCACCCATTATACTGCACCATAATTTTCCCATTACTTCTTTAATGTAAACGCTGAGCGATCGGGGGTTTTATTCATGCCTGCATCGCTAGCACCAGGTCCAATGACCAACTTCCCTTTTCAGTCTCTCTTCTCATTCTCCTCTTCACATTCTACATTCCAAAGGGGACTGAAAAACTGAATTTCTGCAATAGGCCATTTTCCTCCCACCTCGCAACTTTTTCACATACTGTTCTCTTTACCCTGAGCTCCTACGCACCACTGTTCCTGACAAAATTAATCCCATCCTTTAGTTCTCTGCTTATAATTCTCTTAATTCAAGATCAACCTAACTCCCCATGTCTGGATGAGGGGCCCCTCTTATGTGTTCCAGGTCTACCCTAACATGGCACTCATCCCACAGCATTTTACTTATTTATTTTGTGGCAGGAAGGACCTCATCCCCAACACTTAGCACAGTGCCTGCCACATAATACTAGCTTAATAAATATTTGATGATGGCATGCAAAAATGGCCTACTATAGACAAAGGAATCTGACAGGTGTGGGGTGATACAGGGATCCATATGACACAATTCTTGCTTGCAACATCAAGAAGGATTCAAACAAACACATAATTAATGCCAACACAAGGCAGACTGTAATGAGTGCTACAATTAAGGCAAACACACACTCTGGATTTTCTAGAACTGCCTTGATTTCAAATAATCTATCACATTGTTCATATAAGTATACTTAGAGCTGTCAAAGCATGTGTCCTGATTCTACAGTTCAGCAAATGCAGTCACTATAGTTACAACTAAAATATAAGCAAAATGCTGGAAGGGGTGTAGAAGATGGAAAGATGAGCTCTGAGGAAGACTTATTAAAGGAAGTGCAATTTGCATAGGGCTTTAAATGGAGAGAGTGACAGGCAGAAATGGGTGCAGGGGAGACAGATTTCAGGCAAAGGAAATAGTCTGAGTAAAACCATGTTTATGAGGCAGGAAGATGAGGAGTGGTGCCAAGGAATAATGAATGAAGCGCTGTGACTAGACTAGGAGTAAAGAGGTCATCTTAGAATATATGAAACCTTAGACATGAGAAAGGAATTTCAGACCTTCGCCTATTTATAAACAGGTATTTATGTTTCTCACAGGGGAGCTAAACTGTTGATTTAGGAAAGGCTACAGGGGCTGTGGTACTTAGTAAGGTTCCAGAGGTATAAAAATCTCTTGGTAATGGGGAGAATCCATAACTAAGAGTTAGAAAGAAGGCTGGTGATGTGGGAGGATGGGGGAAAAAAAAGTATGCTGTATTTACTTTTAAATTTACCTTACCCATATATCGTGAATGATAATATGAAATCCTAATAATTAAGTTTTTGCCACCATGTGCTTAGGCTGGCAGCACTGTACAAACAACTCAGTAAGTTTTCACAACCTTAGTGTATGAGTGTCTCACAGCTGTATGGCACTCATTATTATTGCTGTGTTGTTTTTTTTTTCTTTCAGATTTTGTCCAGGGCTGGGCTTGAACCCACCACATTTGGCATATGGGATCATCGCCCTACTCCTTTGAGCCACAGGCACTGCCCTGCTGTGTGTTTTTGCGTGCTGTACAATGATAGCTCTGATGGTCATTCCAGCAAAAGAACTCCAAAATTGCTTTAAAGAGTGGACTAGGTGTTAGAATCAGTGCATGAATAGCTTCCCAAAAGAAGTACTTTGAAGGTGACCATAGTGATACTCAGCAATGAGGTATGTAACACGTTTTCTAGGATGAGTTTGTAAACTTAATTGTCAGATCATGTATATATCAATTTCATAAAGAATTCTATTTAGTGGTGCTATACAATTAAATAGAACATGCTAATCCGTTTTTTCAGCTAAGCCTGCCTACAGAAAACATCATGTAACTGAAAGCAGGCAGAGGATGTAAGAGGAAACAGTGCTGAGTCCTAATACAGTAAACTGATAGTAACATCCTCATACCTAAATCTATCTGTAGATCCACAATATTATCAGCCAAATTTTACCTTTTTCAGTTGGTAGCACATATAATTCTTGCTTAATTAATTGCTTTATTAAAATGGGTTTCTGTAGATGACACCTAATTTACTTGACTAACTGCTTTTGAATCTATTGCACTGTTTATACTTAATTTTTATGCAATTCACATCCTAGTAAAGAAAGCCTTTCAAACCTATTCAGTTAACCAAATCTCTAATCCTGAGGATGTCTGAGAAAGAGAAATTCTCTTTTGTTGTTCATCAGCTGCAAATATGAACTATCTCTTTTTTTTGGAGACAGAGCCTCAAGCTGTGCCCCTTGGTTAGGGTGCTGTGGCATCACAGGTCACAGCAACCTCCAACTCCTGGGCTCAAGCTAGTCTCCTGTCTCAGCCTCCCAAGTAGCTGAGACCATAGGCACCTGCCACAATGCCTGGCTAATTTTTGGTTGCAGCCGTCATTGTTGTTTGGCGGACCCAGGCTGGATTTGAACCCACCACCTTAGGTGTATGTGGCTGGCTCGTTAGCCACTTGAGCCACAGGCACTGAGCCAAACTATCTCTTAAGAGCATGGAGAATCTAAGCAGAAGTACATGATGGGAAAACTAGGCAGCTCCCAGTCTTCCAAGTGTTGGATCCTTAGTTGGTTTGCTCTGGGAATTCATTTCATGAGATAAGCACAAATTCAAATATATCTATAAAAACTCTTAGAAGCAAATAAGAATTATCTTTTAATTATTCATACTAGACCTCAGCTAGAAGAGGCCTAATAACCAAATAATTCAAACCTTTCATTTTAGGAACAAGAAAACTAAAACTCAGATAAAGAACTTCCCCATAGGCTTGACCCCTATAGCTCAGTGGCTAGGGTGCTAGCCATGTACACTGGAGCTGGTGGGTGGAAATCCAGCCTGGGCCTGACAAACAACAATGACAATTACACACAAAAAATAGTTAGGAGTTGTGGTGGACACCTGTAGTGCCAGCTATTTGGGAAGCTGAGGCAAGAGAATCTCTTAAGCCCAAGAATTTGAGGTTGCTATGAGCCGTAACACTGTAACGCCACAGCACTCTACCCAAGGTGACAGCTTGATAATTTGTCTAAAAAAAAAAAAAAAAGAACTTCTCCATAACCACCCATGTGATTGATCAAGTCATTCATTGCCTATAGCCAGTATGAGCAGAACAACCGTTGAGTTGTGCACTGCATAACTTGTACAACCATATGGGTAGCCCTGTGATGCCTCAGGTCAAGAGCTAGCTAATTGCAGAAGCAAGAAGGTAGAGAGGTAGAGTAGGTTCGTGATTTAGCATTAAGGCTGTAGAATCTGTTTGTATGAGTTCAAATTCCACCTCTACCCCTTGCTAGCTATATTAATTTATATAATCAGCCAAATCATTTTAAGCCTTAGTTCTGCTGTATTTAAAATGGAAATAATGATAGTACCTATTTGGGTTGTTTTGAGAACTTAAACACATAGTTTTTAACTTCTTATGGTTATGATTATTATTACCCAGACTAAAGCACTAGCCTCCTAACTTCCACTCATTATTCCTTCCACTGCCTTCCTTTGAGTCCACACAAATTCACCATATAACAAAGTATTGACTAATTGTGTAATGATTTCCAGTACTGTTTCATTTAGCATTCATACTAACAATAAAAACAAACATACACTGTGAACTTTTGCCAGACCTGGTGCTAAGCTTATTTATACATATCTTATTCTCTCTTCACAACAATCCCATAAAGGAGAAGTTTTATTACCTCACCTTTACAAATGAGGAAACCAAATCACAATAAGATTAAATAACCTAGTTAAGACCTCTCAGCTACCAAATGACAGTGTCAGGTGCCAGAAATCTTTAGGTTTTTTTTTCCCAGTTTTTGGCTGGGCCTGGGTTTGAACCTGCCACCTCTGGCATATGGGGCTGGCGCCCTACTCCTTTGAGCCACAGGTGCTGCCTTGTCGTTTTTTTGTTTGTTTGTTTGTTTATTTGAGATAGTGTCTCACTCTGTTTCCCAGGCTAGAATGCCATGGCCTCAGCCTACCTCACAGAAACTTCAAACTCCTGGGTTTAAGCAATCCTCCTGCCTCAAGCTCCCAAGTAGCTGGAACTAAAGGTACCTGTGACAACATCTGGCTAATTTTTCTATTTTTTAGTGGAGATGGGGTCTCGTTGTTGCTCAGGCTGGTCTCAAA
Organism: Galagoides demidoff; assembly: GCA_963574575.1. Lineage (NCBI taxonomy): Eukaryota > Metazoa > Chordata > Mammalia > Primates > Galagidae > Galagoides > Galagoides demidoff. The sequence goes on from CAUYQV010004450.1 coordinate 9,647, forward strand.
CTCTTGAGCTCAAGTGATCCTCCCACTTTGTCTTCCCAGAGTGATAGGATTACAGGTGTGAGTCACTGTACCTGGCCTAGAACTAGAATTCAAACCCAAGTCCATTTGATGCCACTGATTGAGCTTCTTCCATATAACAAGAGTATTTGAGCCCTGCCCCATATTTCATTATTACAATGGCCTTTGACTGACCCTCACTCTCTAGATCTCTACTCACTTGCTCAATACCCAGTACCCAAGCCATCTCTGAAAAACAACAGCAACCCATTTTCTTTGCTATATCATTCAATAACAAATGATAGAATCTCAATCTGCAATGTTATACAAGGGCTATCATGAAAGGTAAATATTTCTTAGGTGATAATTTACTAGTCCCCTCATCTTTCTTCTGGTTCTCCTTTACTTTGCTGTTTAATGCTTTAAAAAATTAATAGCTTAATTTCCCGTGTTGATTTATAAAACCAACACTAGCAGGGACATCTTAACTGAAAATTTTTGAGCTCATCATTTCTGAATAGCAGGTAATAGTATTACTGGAATAAAAAAGAGCCTCGGAAAAAAGGAGAGAGGACCAGAGAGAATATCTCTGAATAGAGACATAATACATTGTATATTTATGTGTATACTATATGTATATACTCTTGATGTAAATTTTTATGGATCTTGTTGGTGATCAATGGCTATGCTATAATTAATAAAAATTTTAAAAAATATTAGGAAAGACTATGATTAGACATATAATGTAAAGTTTTTGTTAACTTTTGTAGATTTCATGTGACTTGCATTTCCTGGATCAATTTATGTTTGTCATTTTAGGGACCATGAAGAAAGTGTGCAGTCTGACGTTTCACTGTTAAATCAATTCAGAAAAAGGAGATTAATTGCAGAAAAGGCATACAAATTTATTTAACATGTTCACACAGGAGCCTTCAGAATGAAGATCCAAAGATACAGGGGAAATTATCCATTTTTATGCCTACCTTCAACAAAATATGGACCGCCAGGTAGAAATATGATTGGACAAAAAGAGTATGATCTAATGCTAATAGATTGAATGGAGAAACCTAGCATGGCTAGATTCTTCTTAGTCTCCCAGGGCATATATTTTCTTCCTTCTGAGTATGGGGAAGATCCCTCTCTGGAATGAGGGCCGTATAGCTTAAAGTCAAACAAGGTCAGTCAGATAATTTTTTTGGTCCGTTTTTACCCAGAAAGGTGGAGAGAAAGAGTAATATTTTTAGGTATTATGTCTGTCCTTGGGGGAATGAGGGTTCTGGTTTCCATGATCAGCCTCAGGGGGAAAAGAGAATCCAGTTTCTATGACTAGCATCAGGGAAGACTGGGACCAGAAGACAGGAGGTCAGGAGAAGGTCAGAGAAAAACTTGCCTCCGAGACCTTCATTTTGGAATATTGTCTTCTGAGCCCCAACACTATTATTGTTTCCTCCAAAACATGGCACTGATGAATGACCTTTCCCATAATTGTGAGCTTTCTCATGGATGTTTTCTACACACAGGATTAGCTTCTTCCTCTAAGCCTAGGGTCACCATACATTTTTCAGAAAGGATGACATAGTAAATGTTTAGGCTTTGTGGGCCACAGTCTCTGTAGTAACTACCCAGTTCTGACACTGTAAGGGAAAGCAGCCATAGATAGTATATATAAAGGAATGAGCATGGCTGTGTTCCAATAAGACTTTATTTATGGGCACTTAAATTTGAATTTTATATAATTTTCACATGCCAAAAATATCATTCTTCATTTGATTTTTGCTTCAGCCATTTAAATATATAAAAATCACTCTTAGTTCACAGGCTGTACAAAAATAAGCACCAGGCTGGATTTGATCTCCAGGCCATAGTTGCCAACATTTGATCTAGGTATGGATCAAGCAGATCTTAAAAGGAGATGATACATATTTCTAATAATAGACTTGTAGAGTAGTTTTAGGTTAATGTAAAAATTGAATGGAAGGTATAGAGGTTTCTACACACCCCCTACTCTAACACATGCATAGCAGTCCCCAACTGTCAATAGGTAATATATATTTTGACTTTGCTATCTGTCCTATAAAGCAGTGGTCCCCAACCTTTTTAGCACCAAGGACTAGTTTATTGGAAGATAATTTTTCCATGGATTGGGGCTTGAGGATATGGTTTTGGGAAGATTCAAACACATTACATTTATTGTAAACTTTATTACATTGTAATATATAATGAAATAATTAGATGACTCACCATAATGCAGAATCAGTGGGAGCCCTGAGCTTATTTTCCTACAACCAGATGGTCCCATCATGTATTTGCAGCTGTTCTCAACACTAACATCACAGCCTCAGCCATACCTCAGAATATCAGGCATTAGATTCTCACGGAGCATGCAATCTAGATTCCTCACATGCAGTATATAGTAGGGGTTTCAGTCCCATGTGAGTCTAATGCCCCACTGATCTGAGGTAGAGCTCAGACAATGATGGCAGTGATGGAGAGTGACTGTAAATATGATATCCCTTCCCACCCCCTGCTGTGTGGCCCAGTTCCTAACAGTCCACAGACTAGTACCAGTGCCAGTATGGGGATCACAACTGTAGAGTAATAAATGAATACTCTCAGGATTTAATAAACTACACTAATTATCAGAGTAAGGCTCAAATGATTTGCAGAGGTACAAACCCCCACCATACTGCTCTAAATATAAGAATTTTTTTTTGAGACAGAGTCTCACTCTCTTGCCCATTCTATCTAGAGTGCTATGGTGTCATCATCATAGCTCACAGCAACCTCACTCTCTTGGTCTCAAGCAATCCTCTTTCCTCAGCTTCCCCAGTAGCTGGGACTACAGGCACCTGCCATGACACAGGCTAGTTTTTCTATTTTTAGAAATAGAAACAATGGAGTCTCACTCTTGCTCTGTCTGGTCTTGAATTTCTGAGCTCAAGCAATCCACCTGCCTCAGTCTCCCAGAGTGCTAGGACTATAGGCTTAGCCACAGTTTCCCAAATAATGCTACCTGGTAGGCTCAGAGTAGCCAACAATCCTGGTTCATCTAGGACAGAGGGAGTTCTCAAGACATGGGACTCTCAGTGCTGAAGTTGAGATGAGAAAACTGGGATGCTTTTCAGCCTACTCTTAAGCTTTCTTCCCTGGTCAACCCACCCTTAAAAAATCAAGTAGCACATGGAAGTGGATAGATGAATAAGAAGAGGGAACACAGGAACAGAAGAGAATGCCAAACAGGAGTGCCTGCCTTTTTTTTTCTCCCTTAAATAGAAGACTGCAACACTTCAGACAATGGCTAATCAACTGGCTTCAGCCTAGAGCAGAATTGGTATTTACATTCAGCTTTCTCAAAAATGCTAATTGAAATTATTTGCAACTAAAGGAAGTTTGAAAACTCTTTTCATTATAAAGACAAAGCCTGGGAAGGTGGTATTTTTCTCTCTTTTATTATTCTTTATTATAGGCTCTGGTTCCACAGATCAAAGAGCAACCAGGCCTTTCACAGCTGGCTATTCTAACTTTTGAAGTGTTATTCATATGAAAACCAAAATATAAGCTCCATGCTCGGTTTCTGCATGTGAGAATCCTTTTGTTGACAAGGGTCCCTCTATCCAGCTGGAGGACTGCTTTACTTCTGTATATTGTTCCTTCTGACTTGCTTTGGAATGGGGGATAACCCCTAAGGAAGGTGGAGGTTGTCTTTCATAGAAAGAGCAATTATATTTTCTTCCCCACCCCCAGTTTTACAATCCCTGTGGAAACTCTCTAGGACTAACTGGACAATGTAGACTTCACTCAAGGAAAATGTGAAAATCTTCCACACCCATGGTCAACCAGGCATCTCCTGAACAACTAGTTTTGTAATAACAATGACTATTGCGTAACATAGTATGACAAGTGCTAATTTATTTATTTATTTATTTTGCGGTTTTTGGCCAGGGCTGGGTTTGAACCCACCACCTCCAGCATATGGGGCTGGTGACCTACTCCTTTGAGCCACAGGCACTACCCAGTTAATTTTTTTAAAGTTTGACATATAACAGGAGCTTTGCAAACAATATCACATTTACTCTGTTCAGTGAGGCTTTGTGATAAGGATTATTATTACCCCTGTTTTACAGTGGCAAAAACTGAAGCTATAAGAGGTTAATTAATCTGTCCAGAATCCCATATGTATTAGGTGCCTGGGCTTCAATCTTAAATTTAAATGGTATATCTATAGCATCTACAGTCTTAAACAGCAAACTATGACAATAGCTCCATTTATTTTCATTGAAGAAAATGAAATTAGAGGAAGAGATGATTGCAAGATGAAGGGTTGGGAATATAATAGAATCACAAAGTGATTTTACATTTGCTTTTCATGTACTACTTAAAGGTCAAGAATGACATCTAGGTAATCTATAGCCTACAAGGCAGTTATCAGCTTTTTAAAATTTCAGATTAATATGAGGTTACAAATGATTAGGTTATATTATTTACATTTCTAAGGTAAAGCTGAATTGTAGTTGAGCCCTTCACCCAGGGGATGTGCTCTATACCCTTACATTATGCACCTTAGGTGAAAGCAGTCTCCCTCCCTCTGCCCCTTCTCCCTCTCCCATCTCCCCTTCCCACCTTTGGAATTAAACTAAAGGAAGTGAGCACGTTTATCTAGTGGTTCCATATTAGTATTGAGTACATTGGATACTTGCTTTTCCATTCTGTGGTATATATATACCATGGAATACTATTCAGCCATAAAAAGATGGAGATTTTACATCCTTTGTATTGACCTGGATGGGGTTCAAGCACATTCTTCTCTGTTGTTGGTTCTTTAAGGCACAGGCCAGCTAATAAGATTACATTTATACAGTAATACATGAGAGTTATGTCAGGATTGAAACGAATTCTAAAGGTCGTATACATCCAACCTCAATAGGATATGATTTGTTATTTAGTCTCAGTTTTAACATGTGTAGGATGGGAAATTCACTACCATATAAAATCATATTTGAGTATGTCTATGAGACAATTTATCTTTGTACTTAATGAAAATCTTAGAGTTTTCATTTACTGGACTTGATTCACTGCTTCAGGACATACAAACCCACTCAAATTTCTCTACTATGTACCACCTCAATTGTTTAACTTTTAACACTCATATACCAAACACTGTTTTAAGTATTTTGCATAATGAGTAATTTAATCCTCATAAGTACTCTCTGAGGTAGATACAATTATTATCCCCAATTTTCCAAATGAAAAAAACTGAAACAAAAAATAAGTTACATGTCTTGCTCAAGGTCACACAGCTAGTAAATCTGGAGACGAGTCTAGAGTTTATACCCACTACCACCATGCTATACCGACCTTCAAATCTCTTTTTGTTTTTTTCTCAGCATTAGCAGTGATGCTACTTCTAAACTTTTTTATATAGAATGTTTTTGAGTTTTCTCATCATTGGTTTAATTTCTTTGAAAACATTTCTTTGACAGTAGGCCTTTTTTTGTTTAAAATTGATTACTATATCCTAAACATGCTCTGTGGTGTAAGAGTAGTAAAGAACACTTATCTACAGTGGAATGACTTCCGTTTACCTCTTCAAACTTCTGTCTACCCTGCCCTGAACTCTATGTACTACATTAACTGAGCTCTCTTGTTCTATGGCTTCCACTCGGCTTTGGGTTATGGAAAATCACTGGAGAGAGAATGGAGGAGAAAAATGAAGGTGCAGAGGAAGGTATTTTATTACCTTGGTACTTAATCACTCCTGTTGGATCTCAGGTGGCTGTAATTATGTTTTTCTACCAAAGGCCACAGTTCCTATCAGTAGATCCTTTCTCTAAGTTACCCTTATGGAGTTCCAGGAATTGCACTCTCCCCTTTGCTTTTTCAGGCCTAAGAAAGGTAATAGTTACATATTATGGCTAGTATTTCACTATTTCTTATTAGTATACCATATCTGTCCTCAAACGCCTCGAAATAGACCCTTAATTAAATTCTCTTCAAATTTATCTTCACAGTGTGGAATCTCTTTCCTGGTTGATCTCTGACTGTTTTAAACTCTTTCCCTCTAAATTCTGTGCTTTATTTAATCCAACCTAACACTGAATTAGCTTGCCAGGAATCCTGTACAAGGGACTAATTCAAACTCTCTCATAAGAAGTTAAACCACACATATTTAGGGTTTTAATTCTGAAATGCAATAACTGTTATGGTTTAGAATTTGTCCATTGTCTTTAAACTATTAACATAGAACTCATTAATTCCCTAAGTCTAGTGTGCATTGACACTAAAGTGAGTAAGCAGAAATCAATATTACATAATACAGCTTTAACCCTATTACACGATTTTTTACATACATAGAATAAATTAATCCCTTTGAGACTTAAAACCCCCACAAAATAAAAGTCCAGTACAATTCCTTTAAGGCAGTGGTTCTCAATCTTCCTAATGCCGTGACCCTTTAATATAGTTCCTCATGTTGTGGTGACCCACCAACCATAAAATTATTTTTGTTGCTACTTCATAACTGCAATTTTGCTACTGTTATGAATCGTAAGGTAATTATCTGATATGCAGGAAACCCCCAAAGGGGTCGCAATCCATAGGTTGAGAACCACTGCTTGAAGGGAATTTGCCCTACCCCAACAGTAACATTATAAAATGGTTTCACTATACAGAGAATACACAAGTAAATCAACATCTAAAAAGACAAATGGGGAAAATTTTACTCTGAAAACTATTTCTGCGCACTCTGTATTTTTAGTTACAGATTCAGAAGCACTAGAATATAATGATCTATTATCAAAGTGAAGGGTAGAGCTGGTATTGATTTATCTTTCGTTACTTAGAAACAATATTGATCCTTAAATGATACGTTTCAACATTTTGTATTCAGGGCATAAAGTAGTTCCATCCAATTGATTAATAGATACTGGTATATCATTTTTGTTTTTAATGAGATCTTTTTCTCCTGGCTGAGATACTAGTAACTTCAGTGACAGATTAAAAGTGGATTGTATAGCTGAAAATTTAACATAAATGAGTTCCCATTTCATCCTGTAAAAGAAAAAAAAAAACATGGCAGATTCATTTTTAGAAAATGAGTGACTGGTAAAAAATGGGTAAGACAGCTTAGTGCTCATGGAGAAATAGCTACCTCTCTGCTTTCTAGATAATCTCACCATTTTCCATGCACATTTTGAAATTCACAGATGTGGTGAGAGATTCAAAGTGTGCTTCTGTAAATCTCAAGTGTATATCATGAGACAGTGAAAGCATCATGAGAATTTTCAGGATGTTATATTCAAAAAGTCCCAAATAGGGTTCAGGGTCCTCTTATTTACAGTTAAAAATATTTTCATTCCATTTTAAAACTGCTAACTAACAAAGAGATTCTGAGTCACTTGTACATCAACTGAGACATGGAGAATAGACATATTTTCCTAAATCTTTATAGAAATCATAAATCCAGATAAAAGGGAATAACAGGTCCCCAAAATGAGAAAGCAGTGACATGTGATAGAAATATTGGCTTTGAAGTGCAGCTCACTGAGTAGTGGTCTGACCTTGCACAGGTTTATTTAAGCACTCAGCACTGTATCTATAAGAATAGAGATAAAAATTCCATTTCATATGATTGCTGTAAGGATTCAATGAGATACTGTATATAAAAGAACCTAACTAAATAATTGTCACATAGAATTTTTCTCAGTAAATGACAGTTTCATTTCACAAAAAAGATTTGTTTTTAAGTAATATAATCTAGTTACAGTAATAAACCAAATATCCTTGAAATAAATGGAGAACATTATAAGACAATATAAAATCAATTGTCACATGGAATAATCTCAGTTCTGAGTCTGTATTGTAATGAGAAATAACCACTTTGTAGATTAGTCAAGGGAGTGTTTAATTTCAAAGCTATCAATTCTCCATACCGTATGCACCTATGCTCTGGGGTAGACCCCTGGCATTTCTATTGGATTCGATAAAACATAAAAGCAAAACTATATTATAATACACCTCTAGCACAAGTATCAAGGATGCCTAGATTTTCTGCTGTCCTTGGATTAACTGTACCAATGTTCTCCTCTAGTGGGTACAAATAATAAGAAATTTGCTATTTTGTTTCTGCACCTGGCCCAGCAGTCTCAGCCTGCTAATGAAGAATTTTCAGGTGCTATCCATTGTATTTAGGTGGCTGTTAGTATCCTTTCAATTTACAAAGTGGCTTACAATGTCCAAAGTGCTTTGACATGCATCTGAATTTCCCACTGAGCATTGTAAGCAGGATTTACAGATTTGTCATTATTAGGTTATTTATATGTATAGAGACATAAGCACAAGCTACTGGCCCCCATATACACCACACAAAGTTTTGCATCTGAATGTATTCCAAGTATAGATTTGATCCAACACACACTATACATACTGAGCCATTCATAACAGATAACACACTCATTGAGTAAGACTCTAAACAGTAAGGTTCCAGGAAAACCTAAGAATGTCCATGTAGCAAGAAACAAGGGAACACTTAAACTTGCAGCAAGCTACAGAAGCATCTCCTGTTTCCACAGACATCTGCAATTACTAAAAGTGATATAAACAGTGAATTTCAAACCAGAAAGAATAATGACAACAAACCTACTATGTACAAGCAAACTATTAAGTGTAGAATTAGGCTCTCAGTACACCCAAGAGAAGGGTCGGCTAGGGGGGAAAAAAGCATGTATCTCCCCTCTTTACTTCACTTACTAAGTATACTAAAGCATGGAATCAATCTCAATTTTCCTTTTCTTCCTCTTCTAGATTTTTCTGCTCAGGAAATATTTACACCTAATTCTTCATATGGCCTTCATTTCCTCTAAAAATCCACATTTTATGCATATAGCTATTAAATTCCAAGGATGAAAGATTGGACCATGTTTCCATTGGAAATAGACTGAGCTTTGAACAGGACCTGAACAAAAAGTAAAGTATATTTCTATTTTCTCTGATATCAACTGACCCAGGGGCCTGTTAGTTTCTTGCTACCTAGCCAGCTAGACCTAGAGCCCTTATGGAAATCTCTTTCCTTTCTTCCATTGAAACATCACTTATGCTCCTGTTCATTGCTTTCCAAAGTGATAGCCTGAAAATCGGAGTAACTCATTTGTGCTGAGATGTCAAAGGAGAGTCAATGTGGTACATACCCTGTGATTACTGGCATTTTTCACAGCAGTTTATTTCTGGTAGGCACTATGCTATGAAAGGGACATGAAAGCACAAGAAAGGGATCTCTACTAATGGGTAAGATTTTACAACACCTCTTCACCCAACTGTGAATTCTTTGCTACTTGTCTCTTGAGGATTGGCAGTTATATATGTTCCCTTTGATTTTTAAGCCCTACTTTTTTCCTACAAACTTTAGTTTGTCTCAGTGCTTTAATATCCATTGTCCCCTGGTACCTACTCAAGCATGGGCTCTTCAGAATCCAAACTCCATCCCCAGCACCAATCAAATCTGCTTACCCATTGTCCTCCACCTCTGCGCTAGAGCAAATATTTTCAAACTGTGGTCCTGAGAACATCAGCATCACCTAGAAATTTGTTAAAAATCCAAATTCTCAGGCCCACTCCCATACCTACTGATTCAGAAACTCTGGGAAAAAGGCCCTGCAGTCTGTGCTTTAACTCTAGGTGATTCTGCTGCATGTTAAAGTTTGAGAACCATTGATCTAGGAATTTTAGGGGTAGTGGATTGGTTGGAGGGATAGAAAGTGAATGACAGGGAGATGGCCAAGATGATGCCCATGTATTATAGCTTTTGCTTTGATCAGCTTGTGGGTATAAGTTTAATAGAGGGAATGACCTGGGGAAAAATGGCAAAAAAATGTTTTCTGTCTCTTTAAAACATCCTCCACTCTTTTTGTAAACTGAGACCTGCATCCCTGCTTCTGGCCATGGTCTAAAGGGGTTGGGGAATGCCTTTTGTTCTTGGTATCATAAGAAATGGTTCAGCTGAATCCTCAGGTGGTGGTCCCAACCCTGACAGGGGCCTCCCAGGTAGGCAAAGGTCAGGTATTGTCTTCAGGGAAGCATCAACTGCAGCTAAACAATAGCAGAGGACCAAGGGCCCTCTCTTCCCGCTTCTGTTCAAGAAATTTGGTACTTTCAGATGATAGTCCTAACTTTTTCCTCCTTTGCTGGCAAAGAAATAGATTTTTCTTTCCTTCTCAACTACTTGTCCCCATTCTTCTGATGTGTCTTCATGGAAAAGTCCAAAGTTTTTGGTAACATAAGGATTATAATCTAGGATAAGAAGCAGGGAACATAGTTCCCATGAAAGATCTGAATTAAGACACTCTTGGGAAGATAATTAAAATTTATTCAGAACCAATTTTAGAAAGTACAGAGTAAAAGTCATGATCCTTCCCATGCTTGTAAAGTAGATGGGTACTGTACCTGCCACCCTTCTTTCCAGGTAGACAAAACTGGAATGGGGTACAGACAAGCCATGTAGCTTAGCCAGAGTATCAAAGAAACCTATACAAAAATGGTTTAGATTACACTCAGTAGTTCTATACATACCCTGGGGCTTAACCCTCCACCCCCCACATTCTCTTAATACCTTATATATAAACAATCTATGCACTTCCGTGGCTTGATTGGCATCCTTTCTGCTAAAGGGCAAGTTTAGAGAATAGAAAAAGGCAACCTTTCCAAACATACTATTCTTGTTGTTATTGCTAAATGTCAGGCTGAATAGCCGTCTGATTTCTCCAATTGTGTGCACTGATGGTATATTTACAAGAGCTTGCTGCCTTCAAAGAGCAGTGCAGAATTCTCTGAGGGTTAAATTTTAAATTACTTCACAAGAGATTTAATAGAAAAGCTTCAGACAAACTGGCTGTCTGAAGTACACTTCAATGTGTGCATGCTGTAATCAATCAAATTGACTGACAAAGACATTTGCAATAAGCTTACCAGAAAAACTTCAATAGTCCTTTGGTCTTCGAAGTTCCTGCTGTACTTATGATTTGCTTCAAAAAGTCAGAATATTTATTAACAATCATTTCCTCTTTTCAAGCATAAAACTGACAGCTTTGATTTTTTCCACAGGAGAGTTAGACTCTTACCTTGATGAGTAAATGTAAGGCTCCAAGGAAATTAATTAATGTAATATCAATAACATGTCTTATGTGAGAATGTACTATGGGATTAGCAACATGTCAGATTTCAGGACTTTAGTTCTCAAATGTGGCTGCACACCAGAATCACTTGGGAAGTTTTATGCATGAGTAATGCCTGAGCTCCACCCTCAGAGATTCTGATATAATCCGGTCATGTGGAGCATTGGCACTGGGATTTCTAGAAGCTCTGCAGATCTTTTGAATATGAAGTCACAGTTGAGAACCACTTTATAAGGGATTTTTTAAAAATAGAACCTACTTGACGAAATGGCAGACACATAAGTAACAGTAAGCAATGCAAGACAGTTTATTATAAAAATCTGTTTGAAGATTAGAAGATACCAAAATGTAGGATTCTGAAAAGCACCATTTAGGTTAGGAAGATCAGAAAAATAATGGGTTTGTTTTAGAAAGATTAGTTTATAGCAATACTACTCACCATGAACAAAAAAGAAGTATAAGTAAAAGCATAGAGACAAACGGGGAAGCTACCATGTTTCCCTGAAAATAAGACCTACTCAAAAAATAAGCACTAGCAGGATTTCTATGCATTTGTTAAATATGACCCCTACCCCGATAATAAGACCTAGTGATGGGCATGGCTATGCAGATCCACACCATGCATTTGGGTGCAGACAGTAAGATATTCCCTGAAAATAAGCCCTAGTGTGTTTTCTTGAGAAAAAAATAAATACAAGACAGTGTCTTATTTTCGGGAAAACATGGTATTGGGGAAACAAAAGCTAAATGATTACCTCATTGATTATAAAAAGTTAAATCTGTTTAGCATAGTATCACAACTATCCATAATACTGTATGTTCTCAGTCAACATTCTTCTCTCTTTCTGCCTTCTTATGGAGGCAATAGTTTAACCCAGTGTTTTCCAAAGGGAAAGGATATATTAAAGGGCCCAATGATCAAAAATGTTTGGAAATGCTGATTGAAATAAAGTTTAAAAAGGCCGCTTTATTGCAGGACTTCTCAGAGGCTTTAATGACCCCCTCTTTGAGAACTTCAATTTCCTAATCCAGACTTTCTCTTGGGACTATATGTCTAAGATGGTTCCTTCCTCAGCATGACTCTTCAATTTTACTTTGTTTATAAATAAAAAATACAGAACAACAATCTTATATTCCATGCTGTGATTGGTTTTCTTCTATTTAAATGGGAACACAAATCTTCACATACCATGTGAAATATTAAGTAATATCTGGATTCTCTTAAGACAGGATGTATTTTCTAGTCTAGCGACTATTAATGTATCATTGAACAGCACCTTTCATCAGTACTTCCTCCACCACCCTCTATACACTTTTTGTTGTTTTCCAAAAGACAAATCAGTCATTATTTAGAAAACAAAAAAGGACAGTACCACTGAAACACTTCATACTTCTAAACTAGGCCCTATCAGGCATAGCTTGAAGAATTTGCAACTACTTAATAAAGAAATATCTGTAGGGCAGTGCCTGTGGCTCAGTGAGTAGGGCGCCGGCCCCATATACCGAGGTTGATGGGTTCAAACCCAGCTCCGGCCTAACTGCAACAAAAAAATAGCCAGGTGTTGTAGTGGGCACCTGTAGTCCCAGCTACTTGGGAGGCTGAGGCAAGAGAATCGCCTAAGCCTAAGGAGTTGGAGGTTGCTGTGAGCTATGACTTCACAGCACTCTACCAAGGGTTAATAAGTGAAACTCTGTCTCAAAAAAAAAAAAACCTTAAAAAAAGAAATAAATAAAAAAAGAAATACCTCTATTTTGTAGCTCTAAATATTCCTCTAGAAACTAGGCCCTGTCAGCACTTTGGTTCTAAAAGATGATCTTGAGAACTTTCTCATTTGCCTGACAAAGTTATTTCTAGTTGAATTGGCACTCAAGTTTCACCCCAGGGATGATTTCATTTTTTAAATGTTAAGGTAGAAATCATCAAATTGAGCCACATAATTGGCACTTCTACTGGAAACAGCTGCAGAGAGGTAAAGCCCTATGCATTCAGAAATAAGATCTAATCTATACTCCATTGTAAAGGGAGACACGGGGGATAAGGAAAGATATTTCCAATAAACTACCTTTCCATAAGAGGTTAAAATGGGAAGAACTATTGGAGACTCTCCTGGCTTTCTTTTGTTAGGTTTCTTGTGAATATTACTGTCTGCTAAAAGACTAGCTATTTTTCATTGTTTCTGACTGGAATCACTCATCTCCCTTTAGATATATCACCCCACAAACAATTGTGGAGTACCCAGTATATGCCAATTCCTGGGCATAGGAGCCAGAAGATTTAAGTATTTCAGGCTTGGTTGTGCCTCTACCCAGCTGTATGACTTAAGGCAAGGCCCTATTCCATCTGAAGCCTCAGTCTCTTTAATTTTACAGGTGATTATTATCCCTGTCCTATTTCTTTTTTTTTCTATTTAAGATTGACATTTTTTCCAGTCTTTTTTATTTCAAAATATTAAAGGATACAGATGATTTTGATGCATAGCTTGAGTCTGTGCTATAACTGTGCCTATCACCTAAATAGTGCTCATTGTATCCTGTAGGTGGGTTTTTGCCCTTCTTCTCCTTCACCTCCCTCCTCCACCTTTCCCTTGCTTGATTATTGTGTATTTGTATATCCATTGGTTACTGTTTATTAGAGACTGTGTGTGGTGTTTATTTTTTCATTCTTGAGATACTTTACTTAGAATTATGGTCTCCAGTTACTTCCACATTGTTGCAAAAGGTATTAATTCATCGTTTCTACGGCTGAGTAATACACCATGGTATACATATACTATATTTTGTTATACCACTTATGAATTGCTGGGCATCTGGGTTTATTTCAGAGCTTTGCAATTGTGAATTGTGCTGCAATAACATTTGACTGCAGGTGTCTTTTTCATAAAATGACTTCTTTTCATTTGGGTAAATACCCAGTAGTAGGAATGCTGTATCAAATGGTAGGTCTACTTTTAGTTCTTTGACAAATCTCTAAACCAGGCTCGGCGCCTGTGGCTCAAGCGGCTAAGGCGCCAGCCACATACACCTAAGGTGACGGGTTCGAATCCCCAGCCCGGGCCCGCCAAACAACAATGATGGCTGCAACCAAAAAATGGCCGGGCGTTGTGGCGGGTGCCTGTAGTCCCAGCAACTTGGGAGGCTGAGGCAGGAGACTTGCTTGAGCCCAAGAGTTGGAGGTTGCTATGAGCTGTGATGCCATGGCACTCTACCCAGGGGGATAGCTTGAGACTCCATCTCAAAAAAAAAAAAAATCTCCAAACCATTTTCCATAGGGATTTTACTAATTTTCAGTCCCACCAACAGGGTATAAGTGTTCCTTTCTCTTTGCATCTATGCCAGCATCTATCAGTTTTGGACTTTTTAATAACAACCATTATACCAGAAGTAAGGTGATAACTCATTGTGGTTTTAATTTACATTACCCTGATGATCAGTGATGTTGCACTTTTTCTCACATTTGTTGGCTATTTTTCTATCTTCCTTTGAAAAACTTCTGTTGATGTCTTTTGCCCACATTTTTTAATGGGGTTGTTAAAATTTTTCTTGCTGACTTGAGTTCTTTGTAAATTCTAGTTATTAGCCTTCCATAAGAAGTATAAATTATGAACATTTTCTTTCATTCTCTAGGTTGATTATTCTCTTAGCTTTACAGGAGCTTTTGATTAATCAAGTCCCATTTGTTTATTTTTCCTTCCTTCCCAATTTCTGACATGGGATTGGAATAAGGAGCAAGGATGGTAATAGATATGAAAGCCCTTGAAAAAGTTATACTATAAACTCTTGTATGCCAAATGCAAATTATCCCTACTTGTGATTATAGGTTGCAAGGCCCATAAACCTACTGAAAGTAAATTTATTTTAGAAAAGGATATGTTACACATACAGAACATTCTCACACTGGCTCGGCGCCTGTAGTTCAAGTGGCTAGGGCACCAGCCACATACACTGGAGCTGGCAGGTTCAAGTCCAGCCAGGGTCTACCAAACAACAATGACAACTACAACCGAAAAATAGCTGGGCATTTTGGCGAGTGCCTGTAGTCTCAGCTACTTGGGAGGCTGAGGCAAGATAATTGCTTAAGCCCAAGAGTTTGAGGTTGCTGTGAGCTGTGATGCCACAGAACTCTACCCAGGGCAACAACCTGACACTCTGTCTCAAAAAAAAAAAAAGTACATTCTCACATAATTCCCATTGCAAGAAGTACAGAAGGACACTACAGAAACTAAGGCAGCAAATCTTCCTCCCTGTCTCTCTTTGGGCCATGGGGTCACTCATCTCCATTTCTCTTTATATCTGCCTTATTCTTTTGCTAACCAAATTCCAAATTTTTAATGCTTATAATCCAACACTCTAATTGACTATTTTTGTAATCCCAACTCAACAGTTCCTGAGTTCCTAGATCTAATATCCATCTAAATATCAATAGTTACAGCAAGGAGGGTAGGATCATGGATCATGTGAGATTGAAGCAGTCTTCAAATAGGAACAAATAAAGCACTTTAAGATAATGATCGGCCGGCGTGGTGGCGCACGCCTGTTGTCCCAGCGCTATGGGAGGCCGAGGCAGGCGGATCACCTGTGCTCAGAGGTTCAAGACCAGCTAAGACCCCCCTGAGCCAGTTGAGCCAATGTGAGACCCTGTCTCTACTACAACAACAGGGCAACGAGACAGCCGGACCTTGTGATCCCAACTACACTGGGGGTGCAAGAAAACACTACAGGAGGAAGAAGTAATAAAAAAAAAATTAAAAAAAAAAACTTCAAAGTAATAAGTTTAAATAAAAAAAAATTTAAAAAACAAACAAACAAACAAATATATACATATATACATATTTTATATGTACACATATCTCTCTTTTTGAGACAGCCTCAAGCTATCGCCCTGGTTAGAGTGCTATGGCATCACAGCTCACAGCAACCTCCAACTCCTGGGCTTAAGTGATTCTCTTGCCTCACCCTCCCAAATAGCTGGGACTATAGGCACCAGCCTCAATGCCCAGCTAGTTTTTGGTTGTTGTTGTCATTGTTTGGCAGGCTCGGGCTGGATTCAAACCCGCCAGATTTGGTGTATGTGGCTGGCGCCTTAGCCGTTTGAGCCACAGGTACCACCCTAAGTACACATACCTTTATTACCTGTGTTTTCATCACCTCGTGGATTGGACACACAGGTCAGGGGTGTATTTGTCTATGGAGATCACTGCTGTGTCCCCAGTACTCAGCATATAGCCTGGCACATAGTACCGTGTTTCCCTGAAAATAAGACACTGTCTTATATTTATTTTTTTCTCAAGAAGACACACTAGGGCTTATTTTCAGGGGATAGCTTATTTTTATTAAGTATAATACAACAATCTACATTTATTCAAATATAGTTAAGTCATCTTCTGGAACCTGACAGGGGGAGCCGACCTTGTTGGTGGGGCTGGAGCTAGCAATGCCTGAACTCCTTTACCCTAGCCATTCGGACGTGTGAAATAGGATGTCTGCAACCGCGTTACCACACGCGCACCTGCGCAAATGCAAACAGCTGGTGGAAAGGAGCTGTGGCAGATAAAAGATATTCCAGTTTTCCTTGCTGCTCTGCGCAGAAATGCAGGGTGGGCGTGGCTATGCAGATACACTGTTGTTGGTATCTGCATAGTGTATCTGCATAGCCACGCCCATCACCAGGTCTTAGTATCAGGGTAGGGCTTATATTTAACAAATGCATAGAGATCCTGCTAGGGCTTATTTTGGGGGTAGGTCTTATTTTCGGGGAAACACGGCAAGTGCTCACCCCCATAGCAGGTGTGACAACCAACTTGTGGAATGGACAGAGAATTTTAGATTGTGAGGAGTGAGAGGCACAGGAGGATCCTTAGCACATCTCAAGGGACAAGAAGGCATATTGGGCCAGCAGTTCAGCTGTGGTCACATAAAAGAAGAAAAGGTGACCAGATATGGTGGCTCACGCCTATAGTCCCAGCACTGTGGGAGGCCAAGGTGGGTGGATTGCCTGAGTTCAGAGATTTGAGACCAGCATGAATCAGAGTGAGCCAAAATGAGACCCGGTCTCTACCAAGAAGAAGCCGGTGTGGTGGCGGGCACCTGTAGTCCCAGCTACTTGGGAGGCAAAGGGCAAGAGAATCACTAAAGGAAGAAAAGAAAAAATAAATAAAACCAACTATAAACTAAGATGAGTGAAAGCCAGTTGAAATTGAAAGTGAAATTAAAAAAAAAAAGGCTCGGCGCCTGTGGCTCAAGTGGCTGAGGCACCAGCCATGTACACCCAAGGTGGCGGGTTCAAATCCAGCCCGGGCCGCCAAACAACAATGATGGCTGCAACCAAAAAATAGTCGGGCATTGTGGCGGGTGCTTGTGGTCCCAGCTATTTGGGAGACAGAGGCAGGAGATTCACTTGAGCCCAAGAGTTGGAGGTTGCTGTGAGCTGAGATGCCATGGCCCTCTACCCAGGGGGACAGATTGAGGCTCCTGTCTCAAAAAAAAAAAAAAAAAAGAAGAAAAGGTGCCAAAGCAAAAGACAGAGGGGCAGAGCACAAGAGGACAAGATATGTGGACTGAGGCCAGTTTCAGGGCTCATGGAACAGTGAGATGGGGCCAGGGACAGCTGGGCTGTGGAGGCCACAAGTGACCTCCTTAGGTTGGATTTGGTGGCTGACTCACACCCACACTGTGGCCACAGCTGATTCCTCCCTCCAGGGATGGGCCTAGATCCCTCATTTTCTATCTTTCTCCTGTTAGTACAATTGCAACATCAGTGCTTTACCACGAACTCCATCCCCAACTCATGGTCTACCCACTACCTATGTTTCTCCCTGGCACATCTGCAGACTCCCCAGGCTTGATGGGTCCTAAACTGATCCTGAAATTAACCACACTGCTTTTCATCCTGTGCCTTTAGCCCTCAGGAGGCCGGCCTGGCAACTCCAGCCTCCACCGCCTCCATCGACTAACAGTCTCTGCACTAATCATCCTTATATCCCCAAAGCAACATCATAGTTGTGGCCACCCAGGTTGACTTTGTGGCCAGGTGTCTTGGACAAATGACCTCACCTCTCTAGCATGCTTCCCCATGCATTAAAAACTCACAAAACTAGGTGGTGCCTGGAACTCAGTGGGTGGGGCGCCAGCCACATACACCAAGGGTGGTGGTTTCCAATCTGGCCCAGGCCAGCTAAAACAAGAATGACAACTGCAACAAAAAAATAGACGGAAGCGGTGGCAGGAGCCTGTAATCCCAGCTACTTGGGAGACTGAGGTAAGAGAATTGCTGAAGCCCAAGAATTGGAGGCTGCTGTGAGCTCTGATGCCATGACACTCTATCCAGGGTGACAGCTTGAGACTCTGTCTCAAAATAAATAAATAAAAAATAAAACAGAACTCAGAAAACTGGGCCAGGTGTATAGCCTATAATTCTAGCATTCTGTAAGGCTGAGGTGGAATGATTACTTGAACTCAGGAGTTGGTGACCAGCTTGAGCAAGAGTGAGATAACATCTCTTTCTTTTTTTTTTTTTTTTTGAGACAAAGCCTCAAGCTGTCCCCCTGGGTAGTGTGCTGTGACATCACAGCTCACAGCAACCTCCAACTCCTGGACTCAAGTGATTCTCCTGCCTCAGCCTCCCAAGTAGCTGGGACTACAGGCACCTGCCACAATGCCCGACTATTTTCTGATTTGCAGCTGTCATTGTTGTTTGCCGGGTCTGGGCTGGATTTGAACCCGCCACCTTAGGTGTATGTGGCTGGCGCCTTAGCCGGTTGAGCCATAGGTGCCCAGCCGTGAGATAACATCTCTACAAAAAAATAGGGCAGCGCCTGTGGCTCAGTGAGTAGGGCGCCGGCCCCATATACTACAGGTGGCAGGTTCAAACCCAGCCCAGGAGGAAAAAAAAATAAAATAATTTATCTAGCCAGGTATGGTATTGCACACCTGTAGTCCCAGGTACTTGGGAAACTGAGGCAAGAGTATCACTTGAACCCAGGAGTTTGAGGTTGCCTTCAGCTATGATGATACCACTGCACTCTAACCACACACTGTCTCAAAAAAAAAAAAAAGAAGAGAGAGAGAGAGACTCAGGAAAGCATCTGACAAAAAACATGGATAATGGCTTGGTGCCTTTAGCACAGTGGTTACAGTGCCAGCCACATACACCAAGGTTGGCAGGTTCAAATCTGGCCCAGGGCAGCTAAAAAACAACAATGACAACTGCAACAAAAAATAGCCTGATGTTGCGGCAGGTGCCTGTAGTCCCAGCTACTTGGGAGGCTGAGGCAAGAGAATCACTTAAGCCCAAGAGTTGGAGGTTGCTGACGCCACGGCACTCTACTGAGGGTAACATAGTGAGACTCTTTCTCAAAAATAAACAAACAAACAAAGAATGGACAAAAGATTTGAACAAGCCAGGTGCTGTGGCTCACACCTGTAATCCTAACAAACACTCTAGGAGGCCAAGACAGGTGGATCGCTGGAGCTCAGGAGTTCAAGCCCAGCCTGAGCAAGAGCAAGACCCTGTCTCTACTAAAAATAGAAAAACTCGACAGGTGTTGTGGCAGACACCTATAGTCCCAGCTTCTCTGGGAGACGGAGGCTGGAGTATCACTTGAGCCCAGGAGTCTGAGGTTGCTGTGAGCCATGACAACACAGCACTCTACCCAGGGTGACAGAGTAGATTCTGTCTCAAAATACATAAATAAATAAATAAAGGATTTTTTTTTTGGGCAATTTTTGGCTGGGCTGGGTTTGAACCTGCCACCTCCGGCATATGGGACTGGTGCCCTACTCCTTTGAGCCACAGGCACCACCCCAATAAAGGATTTAAACAGACTGTTCAGCACAGAAGGTAAATAGATGCCAAGTAAGCACCAGAATGGATTCTCAACATCATTAGCCATCAGAACAATGCAAAAATAACACCATATAACCCTACAAATCTAGAACCACTGGCATGAAAAAGGCTGATTTTACTTAGAATTGTTAAAGACATACCAGGGGTCTTCAAACCTTTTAAACAGGGGGCCAGTTCACCGTCCCTCAGACCGTTGGAGGGCTGGACTGCAGGCCCCAGGAGGAGTTGGCTGCTAAGCAGGACAGGCAGCGGCAGCAAAAACACCCACAGGCCGGATAAATGTCGTAGGTGGGCTGCATGTGGCCTGCAGGCCGTAGTTTGAGGATGCCTGAACTGGAACTTTTAGTAAATGCAGCTTTTTTTTTTTTTTGTAGAGACAGAGTCTTACTTTGTCACCCTCGGTAGAGTGCCGTGGCATCACACAGCTCACAGCAACCTCCAACTCCTGGGCTCAGGTGATTCTCTTGCCTCAGCCTCCCAAGTAGCTGGGACTACAGGTGCCCACCACAACACCTGGCTATTTTCTTGTTGCAGTTTAGCTGGGGCTGGGTTTGAACTCGCCACCCTCAGTATGTGGGGCCGGTGGTCTACACACTGAGCCACAGGTGCCAGCCAAGTGCAGCTTTTTTTTTTTTTTTTTTGAGACAGAGCCTCAAGCTGTCCCCCTGGGTAGAGTGTTGTGACATCACAGCTCACAGCAACCTCCAGTTCTTGGACTTAGATGATTCTATTGCCTCAACCTTCCAGTAGCTGGGACCACAGGTGCCCGCCACAATGCCTGGCTATTTTTATTTTTTTTTTTTGGTTTCAGCCGTCATTGTTGTTTGGCAGCCCGGCTGGGCTGGATTCGAACCTGCCACCTTGGGTGTATGTGGCTGGTGCCTTCGCCACTTGAGCCACAGGCTCCAAGCCCCAAGTGCAGCTTTTTGTATACCACATAAAGTTGGGAAAAGGCGGCACCTGTGGCTCAAAAGGGTAGGGCGCCTGCCCCATATGCTGGCAGGTTCAAGCCCCGCCCCGCCCCCCCCCAAAAAAATTGGAAAAACCAAATAAGAGAGGACATTAGGGCACCAAGCCAAAATTACTTGGGCATGAATTCCTGGGCTCACATAATACCTCTGGCTTCCACTGCCCTCCCTAACAGCTTATCTGCAGGCTCACACCACTGCACTCAGCTCACATGCATATTAATTTGGACCAGACATGTTTCAAGTGCTCAAAAACCACATGTGGCCAGTGGCTACTGTTTTGGACAATGCGGGGAAAAAATAAGATCACCCAGGTCAACATATGAGATATAACAAAATTCAGTATGGTGGGATTTTCTCCTGGTGACTGTATTATGGTCCCTGCACATAAGTTTTTTCATTGCCCTCTCAAGAATTCCAACAATATTTCTGTGTGTCTCCACCCAATTCCCATTCCCCTTGGTGAAATACATCATGCCCTGGAAATCAATCCTGCCCAGGCTAAGCAGTTGGTAGAATAAATTACACACTCTTGATGAACACATAAATGCACGGATAGGCACTTTCTTTTTTTTTTTTTTGAGACGGAGCCTCAAGCTATCCCCCTGGGTAGAGTGCCATGGCATCACAGCTCATAGCAACCTCCAACTCCTGGGCTCAAGCGAGTCTCCTGCCTCTGCCTCCCAAGTAGCTGGGACCACA
>CAUYQV010004451.1:0-22319 GCA_963574575.1 Galagoides demidoff
GGTGGCGGGTTCGAATCCCCAGCCTGGGCCCGCCAAACAACAATGACGGCTGCAACCAAAAAAAATAGCCGGGCGTTGTGGCGGGCGCCTGTGGTCCCAGCTGCTTGGGAGGCTGAGGCAGGAGACTCGCTTGAGCCCAGGAGTTGGTGGTTGCTGTGAGCTGTGATGCCGTGGCACTCTACCCAAGGGGATAGCTTGAGCCTCCATCTCAAAAAAAAAAAAAAAAAAAAGATTAGCCCATATCCCTAAATCCCAAAACCATAGATGCTGGTGTGGATGTGGAGAAAAGGGAACACTCCTACACTGCTGGTGGGAATGTAAACTAGTACGTTCCTTTTGGAAAGACATCTGGAGAACACTTAGAGAACTAAAAATAGACCTGCTATTTGACCTTGCAATTCCTTTATTAGGTATATTCCCAGACAACCAAAAATCACATTACAACAAAGATATTTGTATCAGAATGTTTATTGCAGCCCAATTCATAATTGCCAGGTCGTGGAAGAAGCCAAAGTGCCCATTGATCCACGAATGGATCAACAAACTGTGGTATATGTACACCATGGAATACTATGTAGCCATAAAGAAAGATGGAGACTTTACCTCCTTTATGTTCACATGGATGGAGCTGGAAAATGTTCTTCTTAGCAAAGTATCACAGGAATGGAAGAAAAAGTGTCCACTGTACACACCCCTATTATGAAATTAATTTGAACCTTTTTATATGAAAGCTATAACCTAATAACCTAAGGATACGGGGAGGGGGGAGGGAGGGAGGAGTGGGTGGAGGGAGAGGGATTTGAGGGTTCACTTCTGTGGTTCATCTTACAAGGGTACAAGTGAATCTTTTTATGAGTAGAATATGAACGTTTTAACACAATAACTAAGAAAGTTACATGAAGGCTCTGTTAACCAGTTTGATGGAAGTGTCTTGGATTGTGTGTGAAAACACCACACTGTACCCCTGAAGTGCTTCAATGTACATAGTTACCATTCAATAAAAAAAAAAGAAATATAGTATAATTTAATTAAAGGAAATTTGCAGTCTATCTGAAGAGATTGTTAGGGAAAAATATAATAGAAGCACTAAATATATATAACATAGCTATTAAGATTTTTATATTTATTTATTTATTTTTAGACAGAGCCTCAAGCTGTCACCTTGGGTAGAGTGCTGTGGCATCACAGCTCACAGCAACCTCCAACTCCTGGGCTTAAGCAATTCTTTTGCCTCAGCCTCCCAAGTAGCTGGGACTACAGAGGCCTGCCACAACACCTGGCTATTTTTTGGCTGTAATTATCATTGTTGTTTGGCAGGCCTGGGCTGGATTCGAACCCACTAGCTCTGGTGTATGTGTCTGGCACATTAGCCTCTTGAGTGACAGGTACTGAGCCAGCTATTAAGATTTTTAATAGCACAAGATTTTATTTTGGCAAATTAAGATTTTTGACTCCTAAATGCTTTGTTATTTTTTAAAGACATAAATATTTTTAAATCAGAAAAATAAAAGTTCATTAGTAAAAAAGTTTTTTATTTTTTATTTTTTTGCAGTTTTTGGCCGGGGCTGGCTTTGAACCAGCCACCTTCCAGCACAGGGAGCTGGCACTCTACTCTTTTGAGCCATAGGCACCACCTTAAAAAAGTCATTCTTTAAAGTCAGAATTTTTTTTCTAATTTTCTGTTATCCTATAATATCAAGACTCAGGTTTAAAGGCTGAAAAATGTAATTTTGTATTAATGATTTTTCTATTGAAAAACATGGAAAAATGTATCGAATGGTTGCTCTGTGCTAGGCATATGCTAAATGCCTTCTATTCATCATCTTATTTAACCCTTGCAATAAACATGAGTAATTACTCATCAGATTCATTTTAAAACTGAACAATCTCAGGCTTAGAGAAGGTTGGGCAATTTAACCCAGATCACACAGTAAAAGGCAAAGCACGTCTTTTTCTGTGGCATGCAATGTTTAAAAAGTACCATATCTACTGAAGAATAAAATAGGTATCTGATGGGAAAAAAATAGCCAAATCACTCAAAGAGTGCTCTTTGGTCACCTCAACTATTTTGTCCTTTAGAAAACCTTCAAAAGCCAGTTTCCTTGGAAACTGTAAGTCTGGCAAAGGCTTTACTGTCTTCACAATTCGTCCATTGACACCCACCCTGTTTTCTCCACTGGCTTAATGCTTCATTGCTCCCTGGTGCTAAGGAGCAATGCAGTTAAAGAAAATCTACGTCGGGCTAGGATTGCATCAGCTTGTGAATTTCTTGAAGGCACATTAATTCTGCCAAGTTTTTTTTTTTTAAATGAGTATTTGCTCTACACATATTACATTACACGGGCTCAGATGAATTTTTAAAACATTTTGTTTCTCTAATATCATGCAACTCTCCAAAATCTGAGCAGTGAAACTAAAGACGAAAGCTTATAGGATTTACCTAATTCTCTCTTATGCTCTCAACTCATCATTTTCCTGCTTTCCTCCTTTCCCCTCTTCTCCTTTTCTCTGTGTTTATAACATTCAGGCTCGGCACCCATAGCACTGTGGTTATGGCACCAGCCACATATACTGAGGGTGGCAGGATTGAGCCCAGCCTGGGCCAGCTAAACAATAATGAAAACTACAACAACAACAAAAATAGCAGGGTGTTGTGGTGGGCACCTGTAGTCCCAGCTATTTGGGGGGCTGAGGTAAGAAAATCATTTAAGCCCAAGAGTTGAAGGTTGCTGTGAGTTGTGATGCCATAGCACTCAGTCAAGGGTGACATAGTGAGACTCTGACTCAAAAAAAAAAATGTATATATATAAAACTCATTTTCTTTCATGTTATCTCCCCTGCAATAGAGGACCAACATATAACACAAAGGAGAGGAAATGGCATTGCTGATGGTGAACAGGATAGCTAGTCTAGTGTTGTGGCCACATCAGCCTTTATTGTGTGTGATGCTGCACTTGTGTCCCACTAGTTTTGGGTTTATAACTTCTTTGAAACAAAAGTCTAGTCTTGAAAGTCTATTTTTGGTGTGTTCTGACCACCCCTGAACAAGACCTGTATGCTGTAAATTTTATTTCCCAAGGAGTCTTCAGTAGGCATTCTGTGGTAAAAATCAATTAACAAACCAAAACTAAATTGCTCTAATTTAGCTGTCTCACAAGGATAGAACCTCATGGGGCCTTTGTCAACAGCCTTAGAAGCACATCAGGGGCTTGGCTGTCTAGAATCCCACTGCCTAAGTTTGGCAGCTGCAATTCCAGCTCTGTAGGTTAATTTTCTTCTTTTTCGCTTTCTCTAAACTGTACTGATTATACCAGCTGTTCCTTCTATACCACATTGTTAACATGAGTATAAGGAAGAATTATTAAAATCTACAGGATTCAGAGTTATGTTGTAGAGAATAATAATCTTTTATCTTTAGGAATAAAAGCATAAGCTTATATTACCATGGCAAAGTGTCAAAGCAGTGATAGTTCAGGTCCCCATTAAAACCACAGGCTTCTTCCTGTTCCATAAAAGAAAAATAAAGGTAAATTGGACGCCATAAAAATTAAAAACTTCTCTTCAGAAACTACAACTCAAAAAATGGAAAGATAAGCTGTGAACTGGGAAAAATAATCGCAAAACATATATCAGGTAAAAAGCTTATAAGTTAGATATAGAAAGACATCTCAAAACTCAACAATAGGAAAACAAATAATTAAGAATGGACAAAATATTTGAGTAGATATTTTACCAAACAATATCTATGAAGAACATAGAAGCACATCAAAAGATGCTCAACATCATTCATTATTCATTAAGAAAATGCAGATTAAAACCACTACATAGTAGTACCAGTCCCTCATTCAAATGGTTAAGATTAAAATGACTGGCCACATTTTTTTTTCAGGCTATAAAGAAAATGATACTCTCAAGCACTGTTGATGGCAATGATAAACAGAACTGCTCTGGAAAATTGTCTGGCAGTTTCTTTAAAAGTTAAACATGGGCATACCATATGTCACTCTCATTCCATTCATAAATTTTTACCCAAGTAAAATGAAAGAATATGTCTGTACAAAGATTTGTGTGTTCATAGTCAGATGTACACATCAACTTTATTTGCAATTGCCAAAATTTGGAAACAATCAAAATGTCTTATCGACAGGTTGATCCAATGGGCAAAATTTGGTATATCAATCCCATAAAATTTCATTCAACAATAAAAACAATTAACTATGACATATGTAACATGTGACTGACCTCCAACATCATTATATCAAATAAAGTAAGCTAGGCCCAAAAGGGTGCACTCTGTATGTTTTAAACTTATATAACATGTGAGAAAATGTAGACTCAATTGTAGTAGCAGAAAATAGACCATTGGTTGCTTAGGGAAAGGGTAGATTGGCCATGAAGAAAGGCGAGGGGGAATGATTTACAAATGGACACAGGGATACTTCATCGAGTGACTGTTTTGGTGGTTGTGTGAAGCTATGGTAATCTTAAAACTTCTCAACTTTTTTACTTAAAATATATGCAGGATACTTTATGTTAATTTTTAACTCCATAACTCTGCTACAAATCACTGCATGTTTCAGAGATTAAACTCACCATTCCTATGGAAGCATTTCTAAGCAGGATAATGACTGTGGCTGGGAACTATCACCCAGCATTGGAATTACTGCGCAAACAGGGTGTGTAAGTGGAGCTCACAGCCACTACGGATGTTTTCCCAAGCACTGGCAATCCCATATCCAAGAAAATTAATGCAGAATAATTAATGAAGCCTCCATATTTACACACTTAAATGAAATTTAATTATCTATTATCTATCATCAATCTATCCATTTTCATTTATCAACATCTCCTCTTCATTTTGTCAAGTATGTTTTAATCAAGTATGTTTCACTGGTATTAAATGCAAATAGTGATCATCTGTTCAGATACGCTGTACTGTGAAGGTGGCTTTCAAAGCCTCCATGTCAATCCTTTAATTTTAAATTTTCATAATTGCTGAAGGATTTTCTAACCTTATTATTTTTAATAGGCTATGTTTTATTCTTCACATCTTAGGGAAGTATTTCTGGAGCATGTGAATTTGAAAAACACTTCTAAAAAATTTATGATATTCGAATAAAATAGTTTATAATAAACCTTTATATGAAATTATTATCTAAATGTCTTACATGAGAGATATCCTGCTAAATAGCATTTTTATTTGGCTGTAAGGGACCCCTCACAACATATTCAAATTATTTTTGATTGGCCAAGCAAGACACATACCCACACACACACATAAAGAGTTTTATCTTCTTAGTATACATGCAAAATAAATCCTGGTGGTTCTAAATTTAAAGCCTTAAATCAGAATATCAAGGGTGGAGTCATCAGACCTTACATCCTTCTTCCTAAAGCAACCTGAATTTATGCTCCATGACACATTTACATGAAAAATCTTGTCAGGACATCATTTGCCTGCAAACAGTGTGTTAATTAAAATTACATTTTAATCTCTAAATCAAGCAGGTCTTAGAGAAAATCTATTTGGATATTTGTTTAGAAGATACGTGATACAAATATAAAAATGTACCACTGATCTATTTGAAAAAGCTGTGTATAGTATTTTCAGGTCATGAGAATTTTGTTTATGATTATCATTTTCATTTTTGTTGTGTCTTCTAATAACTTATTAAATAACACATGGCTTCATCATTAGTGATTGCTACTAACACTATCTATATGTGTGTGTATTTTTCTAATGAGAGTGATAAACATTAATTTGGCACCTACTAGATGAACCCATTTCATATATTTTCTTTAATACCCATAACCATTCATAAAGATTAAACATTACCTATCTATCTATCTATCCATCTATCTATTCATCTATATATATATATATATTTTTTTTTGAGTCTCACTTGGTCACCCTCAGTAGAGCGCCATGGCATCATAACTGAAAGTAACCTCAAACTCTTGGGTTCAAGCTATTCTTGCATCAGCCTCTCAAGTAGCTGGGACTACAGGCACCCACCACAACATCCAGCTATTTTTAGAGATGGGGGTCTCGCTCTAGCTCAGGCTGGTCTAGAACTTGTGAACTCAGGCAATCTATTCACTTCAGCCTCCCAAGTGCTTGGATTACAGGGGTGAGCCACTGCACTCAGCCACCATTATCTGTATTTTATAAATAAGAAATCTGACATTAGTGAGGTTAAGTAAATTATTCAAGGTCACATAATGAGAGAATGACATAATTGAGAGCTGAAGTCATGTTTGTTCAATTAAATAAAATAATGAGAAGAGCTAATATTTAAATAATACCTTCTGTGTGTTCTATTAGAGGTTTCACAAAACCGTCATCCCTTGATGGCATAACAACTGATAACATAGGAAGCATTCAAATTCTCATTCCATGGATGAGGAAATTGAGGGTTGGTGGAGTTAAGTAACTACCCAAGGTCCCAAACCCAGGAAGAGATTCAGAGTCTGTTTTGCAGGTAACATGGGATTTTAAGCTGCCATTGTATGTTGATGGCTTTTGATTTTTTAAGAGCCATATTTTTAAATATAAAATATTATGCATTCCTATGATACATATAACAAACTAAAATTAGATTTTTATGAAAAATGAGCAGGTTTGGTGGTTCATGCTTGTAATCCTAGCACCCTAAGAGGCCAAAGAAAGTGGATTGCTTCAGGTCAGGCATTTGAGACCAGCCTGAGCAAGAGCAAAATCTCATCTCTACTAAAAAAAAAAAAAAAAAAAATTGAGCCAATGCCTGGCAGGCATCTATAGTCCCAGCTACTCAGGAGGCTGAGGCAGGGAGACTTCTTTAGCCAGGAGCTTGAGGTTGCTGTTAGTTATGACAATGCCACTGCACTCTAGCCAGAGCGACAGAGCAAGACTGTATACAAAAAAAAAAAAAATAATAAAAAATAAAATATTTTATGAAAAATGATTCTCAGTTGTTGCAATGTTATTGTTCAAAACCTGAAATAGCTGCGTATCATTGCAATCACAAAAATCAAAAGTAGCTTGGCTCATACATAGTGAAGAAGGAAAAATCCCGAAGTGCTCTCATTAAAAAGAAATGCATAAAATAGTGACTATGTAAGGTAAACGGATCTGTTAATTAGCTTGATTGTGCTAATTATTTTACAATCTATCTATATATCAAAGATTGTATTTCTACCCTAAATATATACAATTTTTGTCAATCATATCTCAGTGAAGTTGAAAGGAATTTCTTGATAGTTTAAAAAATAATATTTAACATTTATTTTACAGAAGTAGAAATGAAATTAGCCTCTTCTAAATGCATTGTGTTTACAAATAATCAAACTTCCTTCCCAAGGCAACTCTTATGTTTTCAGGCTATTGCCTTAATAAAAAGACTAATGCAAAAAATCAATTAAAATATATAACTTTGGCTTTACCTTGAATTATTTCCAAGGGATATTCTAAAAACCACTGGAAACCAAATTGTTTGGCTTCAGAAAAATCTTCCTTTGCAATACAATAACAGTTAAATAGGAAATTGAAAACCGTGAGACTGTTGCATAAATTTGCCATTATCGTGTGGTAGATAACATAAATATTTTGCCCAAAGTTGAATGAAAATGCAAAGCTACATGGCACTACGTTTGCTTGGCACGCCCTTTTAAAAATGCATGGGACAAGCAGGGCTTCTCATAATACATGATATTAGAAACCACATTTCGAACTAAATTTGTCATTTTAAAGATGGCAACTGGCAACAAATATTCTTCTGAAAAGTATATGATTTCAGAGAGTGGCAGATGATGACCATAAAAACTATTTTTATCTTGCTTTAATGTAGGCCTAACATAAGAACAAGTTTATTGTGCTCACATTAAACATTTTATTTAGACATTAAACAGAAGTTTTCTGATGTTGAGTCTTTACTAAAGCTGAATAAAAGCTTGTTTGCCGATTGTTTGGATGAGGTTTACTTGTGCCAATGTCATAATAGTTCTCTCTCCTTCCAGTGTAGAACTTTTGAATTGCAAATGTTTAGAAATGTGTCGTAGCTATAATTCACAGTTGTCCTGAAATAAATGAATACAATCACTTTCAGCAAGTCAAAAAGCACTCACAGCTGCTATTGAACAATAATACAAGGTGTTTGTTGATTGTGTTAAAATTGATCAGTTTCTTGTCTTTTGGAGCAATCGGTCTATGTGACTATTTGTTACCATTAAGGGTCATGAATAACAGGTGACCCTCAGACATATTCTGAATATTCAGGCTAGGGATTAAAGTTACTAATATGGGTTTGGTGCCTGTAGCTCAGTGGCTAGGGGGCCAGCCACATACACTGGAGCTGGCAGGTTTGAATCCAGCCCAAGCCTGCCAAACAACAGTGGCAACTACAACCAAAAAATAGCCAGGCACTGTGGGCGGGAACCTGTAGTCCCAGCTACTTGGGAGGCTGAGGCAAAAGAATCGCTTAAGCCCAAGAGTTGGAGGTTGCTGTGAGCTGTGATGTCACAGCACTCTACCAAGGGTGACAAAGTGAGACTCTATCTCAAAAAATAAAAATAGGTGTGATCCCTGCAATCACAAACATGATTCAACAATAAAAATAATAAAAAATAATAAAAATAAAAGAAGTTACTAATATGAATGAAAACCACACTAAATGTGGGTTCCCAGTGTGTGGTTTTCTAATGTTGAGTAGAGGAATTAAAACACCTTGGTGACTGCATTAAGTTGAGTCCACGTAGTGCTCTGCAACATCTAATGACTGGCCATTGTAATACATGTGTATGAAAACATTCTTGTTTTATGATGTTTAGAGATGATTTTAGACCACCAGGCCATGAACAGCATATTAAATTATTATAACCTGGATTATTTTTTCACACCTTTAAAGAACACATGATTTAATAAATGATGCTTAAACAATTTCCCTGTTGCACATCCAGCAATATTATAAGCAGCAGGATGATATTCTATTTGCTGATAATCCCTTTTGGGTTTGTGTAATTTGTGGGAAAGGTAATCACAAATAAAATGTCACTGTGAATAAAAAGAATAATTCAATGATTAAAAATTCCGCAGTGTTATTTAGAAGAAGCTCATAAGAGATAATTAAGAAGTCTTACATTTGAGTTTAAAAATCAACAGCAGAAGTTCACAATGAAGTAAACTTTGTTTAAAAGCATTTAGTGCCAGTCATTTCTGACAATATGTTGAAAAAGATGTGTAGAGAATCTTCTCCCAGTAAAATACATCTGAATACTTGAGATTCAACACACACACTTTTTTAAATATGGGAAACTACAAAAGGGCGAATCCACAATAGCCAGGCAATAATAAAGGTGATGTTTTTGACTGATATATCTGCTGGTGTGTGGAGGCCTGATGGAGTCTTGATTTTTGAGGACTACGAGTACGAATTATGAGACAGAAATAAGGTGAAAACACCCATATGCATGTGATTCTGAACCCACAATTGATATTATTACTTCAGGCTTCAAAAACCTACATTGATTATTTGGTCGAAAGTGGTGCTCACAGCCCTGGCAAGTACAAATATAAATCTTCTCTGGAAAGAATCCTAAATGAGAATTTCTAATGCCAAATTTAACAATAAAATTTAAAAAGGAATGACCTAGTCAATTGACAAGTCAAAGACTATGGAAGAGAGACTTAGTTAGAAAAATGAAAATTTAAAAAAATTAATCATAGTTCAACACAAAGACAAAGAAATTAATAAGTATGAAAGAAAGATAAAAGACAAGAAATAGATTTAAAAGATTCAAATATATTTAATCAACATTCTAAAAGAGAGAATAAGAGGATAGATTTCTCCTGAGAAATCTCCATAAACAGTAAAGGATACCAATTCTGAGATTCAGAAGCTCAATTCATCCCACTTGTTTGTGCACGTTTGTGTGTGTGTGTTTGCGCATGTGTGTTTTTGAGGCGGGGGCTGGGTGAAACTGCAAAACACCAAAATCAAAGAAAAAAATATTCAAAGCAGCTATAAATAATTTAGGAAAAGAAAGAATAGTTGTATTGAACTCTAATAACTCAAAAGCAACAATGTGAACTAAAAAGCAGTGGAATAATACTGCCAAAGATAAATTAGCAATTTAAAATTCTGTATCAAATATAAATACACTTCAAAACAAGGACAAAATAAAAATATTTTCAGACAAATTAAAATGAAGAGAGTTCATCAGAGAAATGCCAATCAAAACCACTCTGAGCCATCACCTAACTCTTGTAAGATTAGCCCACATCACAAAGTCCCCAAACTGCAGATGCTGGTGCAGATGTGGAGAGAAGAGAACACTTCTACACTGCCAATGTGACAGCAAACTAATACCACCTTTGTGGAAAGTAGTATGGAGAATCCTCAGAGAACTAAAAGTTGACCTTCCATTTGACCCTACAATCCTATTACTGGGTATCTAGCCAAAGAACAGAAATCACTTAACCACAAAGACAATTGTACCAGAATGTTTATTGCATCCCAATTCATAATTGACAAGTTGTGGAAACAACCCCAATGCCCTTCATGAATGGATTAACAATTTGTGGTATATATATTCCACAGAATACTATTCAGTCATAAAAAGATGGAGACTTATATCTTTTATGTTTACCTGAATAGAGTTAGAACACATTCTTCTTAGTAAAGTATCTTGAGAATGGGGAAAAAAAGTATCCAATATACTCAATACTATTATGAAACCAATATGTAAACACACACTCATACGAATAATAAGATACAAATATATATTCTAGCAAGGGGGAGGGGAGAGGAGGGGGAGAGAAAGGGATGGGGGAGGATGACTGGTAGAAGGATGGAAGGCATTTGGTGACTGGTAGAAGGAAGGAGGGCATTTGGTGGGATCTCACCTAATGTACACAATGCCAGGGTATATTTCAAAATAAGTAAAAGTAAATTATGAATGTCTTGCCACAAAAAATAAGTGAGGTGATGGCTATGTTAATCAGTTTGATTTAAGCATTCCACATTGTACATCAAGTCATCACATTGTACCCCATAGATGTCTATAGTTATGATTTTAATTAAAATTTAAATACAAATTAAAGTAATCAAAAAAATAAAATGGAGAGAGTACGCAGCCAAGAAATCCTCATTTAAAGCATATTTAAAGAACATCCGTAATAAAGAAAACAAAGACATTCTGAAATTTGACAGCAAAGTTGAGAAAAACAATTGGTGAACATATGGGATAATTTAATGAAAACATTAAATATATAAAATAGCGAAAATCATGTAGACTTTTTACCATATATAATAATGAAAATAAAGTCAAAGAAAACAAGAATATAAATGGAAAGGGATTGATTTCCTTGTTTGTGGCTTAATTTATATGAAATGTTCTATCTCTTGTGTTTTGTCTCCTGTGTTCTGAGGTCTTTTTTCACAACATCGTTGTCCCCACCTCCATGTAGCATTCCTAAGTTTTGTTTGTAACTCCGTGTTCCTATCTCGTTCTGTACCTTGTCCCTCAGATGTTTTACTATCCTTCCAAATCCAACTAGCTCCTTGTTCCCTGTAGCTGAGATCTCCAGCTCTGTCTCCCACCAGAATTTTAGTTTAAGATTAATAAACACCTATAGGACATTTCCTCAGCCAGCATTTTGAACAGGGAACATTTCAAATCAAAGATATAATAGCCCCCCCACACACACCCTGCTATGTTTTTCTTTTTCATTTCCTTGCTTCTATGTGTAGTGTAACAATTTTCATATTTATTGGGTTTGGAACTATCCAGGAGACTGTGACTCTCTATCATCCGAATTCTACATTTGTCAAGTTCTGGTAATTCATGACATTGCTTATCACTTCACTCTTTATTCTTCAGACAGAATAATGGCAGTAATATCCCAACTCAACTCATACTGTCTCCCAATACTTTACTCAACTCCTGCCTCTGCTTCAAGCCATACTACTCATCACCAACAGAGTATAAGGTTCAACCACTGCTTGGATTACTCTAGCATGATGTCAGAAAACTATCAAAGGCTGAATACTGTCTATGGATTAATTATTAAAATCTAAGCTTCTTGTTCTGACATTTATATCCCTTCACCATTTGGTGTCATTTATTTTGAAGGAATCCCCTCAGGGGAAGGATTTCCTTGAAGTGAACTGTACAGAGGGCCCACTGAACTGGCTTGCAAGACCAAACTAACCATAAATATGGTGGCTTAGGGTTTCTCGCCTAGTATCCATGATCCCTCAAAGGCTCCTGTAAAGAATTTAAGTCACTGGGGAAGGCTAAAGAACTGGATGGAATAATAATGACATTTGTGTTTTCCCTAAATCCTGAGTGAAATGTGCCATTTCCTTCAGATATGAATGTGGGTGATTGGTTTCAAGAGTGGTAAGTACGTATGCCTATGTCACCAGTAAACATCCAGGTATTTCTAAATCATATCACAATACTGTTGCATATCTTGAGATATGGAATAGTGCTTCAAAATTATTGAAATTATGAGACTTTTCATTGCATTTTTTGTTCAGTATGTTAAGGAGTGCATACATTCTTATATCACAGACATATTTCATTTTTATTTTGATAGCACTATTTCAAAATGATTGGTTCCTATTGCTATATAAAAATCATCTATATTCTGATAAATGTCTATTTTTGGATTGCCAAAGGGGTCTGTGTCAGAAAACAGGTTCAGAACTTCTGCACTCTTCTCAGTGTGGTCTGGAATTAGATAACTGATAACATGGGAAAGTGGTTCTGGAGGTATTCCAACCAGTTCAGATACTTATCCGATTTTTGTTATTAAACTTTTCTTTCTAAAGTATGTTATGCCCTTGTAGTAGAGACTGGAGGGCATCAAGCTTGTTAGTGTGTCATCCTCATAAAAAATCTAAAACTTTCATGCCATAGGCACACACTTCAAACATACGGATTCTATATAAATTATTACAGAGGAACTAGAACAAATTATTAGAAAAATTATGGGCAGGTTGTACTACTTTATAGTCATTAATTCTTATATGCATGCATTCCTTTTCTTAATATTGAATTGTCTCTATATTAAGAACATGCATGTCTTGTAGCCATTTTTAAATTATGTTTATGAATCATGTTATTGGAATCAGAATAAATATAAGGATCGCTGGTACTAAAGTTGACCACGTAGGCCAAATTATCTTCACCTAAAGAATAGTCTTTTGCCAAACAAACCTCATCCTAAGAAAAATGGAAATGAATTTGCCTATTTTACTACTTCAAGTAAGCTATAGGTCATAGTACTACACTTCTGCAATTTGTTACACACCAGGCCTGTAATAATGGACAGTAAAGTTATCTTTTCAAATTTTAATTTGTATCCAGACCAGCACTATATGGCTACTTAGGAAAAATCTTAACTTTCATCATATATTTTGTTTTAGTTTTTACAAACAAGCCTCTGGTGTCAGGGTGTATCATCATGTATTAAAGCACAACATCATTAACATCTTATTTGTGCCATGGCCTTAAGAAAATAGACTTCACGCATAGTATTTTTGCTTGTTATTTTTTTTGTTCTTTCTGTCATTACAATACTGCTATCTTTGTGAAATTAGAGTCTATCTGTTCCTTTCTGCATCGCCTTATTCAATACTTTTTTCATCATCTGAAATGTGTTGGCAAAAAGAGGTAATGTTGATCTAAAAATTTAACGGAGGTTTTGTCTCGCTTGTTTTTCCCCCTTTAGGTTAACAGTATCACCTTCCTTAGGGTTGCTCAGTACCATTATTTTGCCGATTTTTTCTTCTTCATTTCCTCATACCCAAACATCATCAAATGTACTTATGATGAATACTGTCAGGCACCAGCCAGAAATTATTTCCCCAGATGTGGTCCTGTGGAAAGATGGCAGTCAGTGGTCAGCCTTCTCTCAGTGTTTCCTCAGTTGAAGAACACTGCCTCTCCCAAGGTCATGACTCCCTCCAAGGCTAATCAGTTTCCAAGGACTGAACAACATGGGTATAAAGGTCTGACCCATTTGCCCTAAGTCAAAACGAAGGGTCTTCTCAGCTTTAGTGTTCCCATAGGGTTGACTGAGCTCTTTGGGGGATTGCATCACAGCTCAACATCTCCCTTTCTCCTATTTTGTTTCACTTCTGTCCCCTCAACACAGATACTAGTTGATGCCAATAGCAGTTCCTAACAAACATCTTCCTTGCTTAACTCCATCTTCAAGGTGTCTTCCCAGGGAAGGGAATCCAACCTGTGACAAAACTATTTTACCTTCTTTATTTTCCTTGAAACTTCCTTCCTATTTCTTACTGGCCAAGTTCAGTCTATCGTTAACTTTCATTTCAAATGGCCATTCTTAACTTTTATCCCATACCAACTGAGCTTTAAAATAAGTGTCCCTCCTACAGACACATATGGATTTTGATTGGAGCTTACTGAGGGTGCACATTTCAACGTAATACTTTTCTTAAAAATTTCTTCTACCTATCCATATGCTCTGATACACACTAAAGTAATGTACTGTTCCCAGCCTATACCCCTCCATAGATGATTTCTATACATAGAATGTCCTCTTGCATTTCTCTGCCTGAAGGCCATGGGAGTATACTTAGCCCACTGATGTCAGAAATACCTAGGAGATAATATCTCAGGATGTCCCTCAAATCATAGGTTATGAGAGATATGGTTTTACTATCTGTGTTTATAACCCAGCTTCTTCACCATACAGAGTGACAATTCTGAGGTATATTCTACAGGAGATGAATTCTGAAGTGTGTTCTATATGAGGACCTCAGTAAGCTACCTCAGATTTGAACAGTAATCAATTAATAACTCTATTTTATGTTAGTTTCCACTCCCCAGTGTCTTACTGCCTTACTCACTTCAGAATGTTTTCAAAGATTACCTTCCAAATTAACTATTTGCAATAAAATTCTTGTGTCAGGGTCTGCTTTCTGGGGAACCCAAATTAAGGTGCTTATATTGATAACTGATTATCTAGAAGAGAGGTCAACAGGCCTGCATGCCAGATGCCAGCCAGTCTGCCCTGCTGCCTTTTTTTTTTTTTTTTTTTTTTTGTAAATCAAGTTATTTTGGAACAGGACCATTCACATTAATTTAGATATCATCTGTGTTTGCTTTCACACTTTATAACAGCACAGTCTACAAGCATAAATATTTGCTATTTGAACCATTACAAAGTAAATTATTGTTACCTGATGTACATTATTGCCAAAAGACCCTGAGTGACCTCTCAGATCTAGCCACCCTATCTCTCCCACCCATCTGTTTTATATACAGACATATAACTTCCAGATATTTTTCCTAAGAGTGTTGATTCATGCCATTTGCCTCCTCAGAAACAGTCAACGGTTCCCATTGCAAAGAAGTAAAACAAAACTCTGCCCTAAAGTCTTCTTGTGTTTCTGTGTGTCACTCTGCATTCCCTAGTACACACACTCTCACTCTAAAATCATTCATCTCTTCATTATTTATAGGAACTGTCTTCTCGGTGTTTTCTACAAAGTTGTTTCTTCTGCTGAAATGTCTACTCCATCCATATTGACTTATAAATTCCAGCTCATCATTCAAGGTGCAGACACAACCCAGTATCTCCTGGGAAACCCTCTCAGACTTCCACTGTTGGCATTAATCTCTTTCCATCATGCTCCCATGTTTACATTTTCAGTAGATCAGAGTATGCTTTGTATTAAGATGATTTCTGCATATCTATTTCCATAACCAGCTATGAATTCTTAAAAGGAAGGGTTCATATCATATCCACCTTTGTATCCAGTGGTAATATTAAACATAATTAACAAACATATATTAGAGTTTTTACTAGTCAGAAAGGGCACCTGATCAAGGTCCTGAGGTCCCCTGATACATTAGCCCTTTAGTCAGTACTGGACTATGGGAAGGTTTGGAGAGGGATGGGCAGAGAAATTGTAGTGACTAGACTGCCAAAGATTACACTATAGTAAAAGCAACTGTTGCAATATTTTAACAAGCAGAGCACAAATGATTGAATGACAGCCTTGTCCATAATTATAATGCTTTCCAAGGTTTTCCTTATTATAACCCCTTATTAAATAATCATTGTATAGCTAAGAACAGAATTGAAAATGAACATACATTTTAAAGGCCACACACACATACAGGCATATGTGCACATGCACATATACACATGTGGAAATGCTGAGCCACGTCTTTGACCTACACAAATAAGGAAAAATTTATCTATGACTGAAAATCTCATGCTTTTGTTTTACTTATTATTAGATATTTCAGATTCATTAACAGCTATTCAAAAAACAATTACACTTAAAGTATTTAAAAACATCAAACAAGTCTTCCTATTGTATTATCAATAAAAATGAAATTAGCTTTTTCTTAATTAGCTCAATTCAATTTTTGTAGAGTATAATGACAAGATTAATTCATCTCTAAGGGGCACCTCTGATCAGAAAGTGTCATGATCACGTCTTGCAAATATTTATCAAAATAATAAGGTCTGCAAAACCTCTTACATAGCCAGTAACATTGACCTAAATCTATGCTTACTTTGTGATGCACCCTAACTTGCCTTAAACCCTTCTAAAATCTTCCATATAAATATGTCAAAAGAGCACTTACTTGGTTTTTGTAAACATGTCTTGAAATGTATAGTCTCACGATAGTTGAGAAGAACAATACAAAAAAGGTTATACAAAGGATTAAGTTCATGAAATATAACTATTTATTTCTTCTGTCTAATTCAGTAACTCTCAACAAAGCTCTTGATCCAGGAGATTTTTTCAAGCTTGTCATGAGCATTCCTAATTCAACAATGCTCCACAGCTCCTGATGCCTCAAATGTTCATTTTCATAAATAAGAGGATACATTATGGTTTGTCTAAAATTAATCACGCTAATTCTGAGGGACTTGTTGCCCTTTAAAAAAGAATAAATTGTAGCACTATTAATTGATGATAAAAATTAAAACTGAAATTCATTGAAATCAATTTATATCTCCCAGATAATAAGTAAAAATGGTAGAGGATGTTATTTCATTGAATATTTGGAGTAGGCTTATTTTAGTTCAAAACCTACCAACTTTGTAAAGAAAAAATATTAAAGTAATGGGAAGATTTCAGAAGATGGTAACAAGTATTATTGTGATATTTGGGTCAACCACAATAGAAGCTGAAGAGTAAGCCAGCAGACTCTTCCATCACAGAGTGTTCTATTATAGTGGCAGTGAACAATGGGGTCAAGCAGAGTTCCAACTTTATGTCAAGTTTATACCTTTATATAGTTTCCCTTCTGCTTGCTAATAGTATTTGAATTCAGATAACTATGTACCACCTTTTTTCTGGTTCTCTATACCTTTCATGCTAGGTAACGACTTGTTCATCAAATAATCTTTGGGGTTCTCTTATTCTTACCCAATCCAGTCCCTTAGTTTTTTGATAAACTTTCTGCTCATCTCAGCCACAGTGCCATATTTACGATATTCAACTTCACCCATATCTTTGTACTTAACCTTGAACTGATCTTTCTTCAAACATTTCTTCGGTAATTCCCCCCCCCCCCAAAAAAATATATATCTTTCTACTTCTGTAGACTCAAATAAAGCTGAGCAGGACATGAATGGGACTTCATGAATAATATCAGGCTATTATTTTCCCATTATTTTTAATCAGAGGCTCTTTACAAGTTCATGTGTAAGTTCATCTGTCACTCTATGTGCTTCTTACACTTATTTACTTCTCTATCACCTTTGTTTTTAAAAACCCCAAACCCAATCCCAAAACCAACGATTTTCCTATCTTGTCTCTTCCTATCATTCTTGAAAATTTAAGATAATCTAACAGTAAAAATACCTGACAGAAACCTTGCTAAATAGTCAGGAGTTCATAACTAGCTATTCTACAATAGCTCAAATCTCTCAGCTATTTGAATTTCCATTATAAGATGCCATTCAAGGTCTCAATTCTTACTCCTCATTCACTTCCTATGAAGTGGATTCATGTGTGAGGAAGCCACATGTAAGGGTTAGTCTTAAATTCTGTACGCTCTAACTGCTTTTTCCACCACAGTTTAGCCATATATTTTATTAATCTCATTAGGCTCCCCGGTGCCAATTTCAGAAGGGCACCTCAGGACTTTCTTCAATTCCCAGATCTCTTCTCATTATGTTAAGCAGATGCTGTCACTCTCTGCAGTGGTTCACGTATATCCAAGGTGATCTCATAAGTGAATTCACCAGGAGCCAAGCCTGAAAATTGGTTTCAAAGACAAAAATCATTCTACACCTCCTACATTTCCTTAGAGTAGACATGATCTTAGCATGGATAGCATTGATCTCCAAATTTTTTGACCTCTCAGAACTTATCAGAACATTAGGAAATTGCTTACACTCATATTTATATCCTCATTCAGTTTATATCATTTGAAATGCTTGACTTACATGAATATAAATGAAATGCGTTTGAGTAATCATTTTAAGGGTCTTCATAATTGGAGTGAATTTGTTGGCTTGGCCCGGCACACAAGTTCTGCCAGTTATTATTCAAGGTTGTATTCTTTTGCCCCTATTTTTCCATATTCATCATTCTCATTTATAATTTTGTGACTCCATAACTAGAGCACAACAAACTACCAAATTGGTTCGTGAAGCCCAGAATATTTTCTTTCTAATCCTAAGTGTTCACACCATAAAAAATTATGTATGCAAAGTAATCCACATATTAATTGGCTTGATTTATTATGTGATATTGTGAAATATGTATTGGGTCCTTTGGCATAAAACTGCCGGAAACTCCAAAGTGATGTCTTTTTGTTTGCAAATGAATGGACTGAGGGATGGAACCCTAAGGTAGCTTCAGAATAGGGCTGGTCAAGGAAGACCAAAGCATGATTAAGGGTTGGGACTTTTGGCCAAAGCATAATTAGAAGGGAGAGGGGCTGAAGGTTAACTTGATCACCAATGGCCAATGGCTTAATCAATCTCACTTACATAATGAAGCCAACATAAAAATCCAGAAAGGATGAGGTATAGAGACCTACTGGATAGCTATACACCTGGAGGTTGCTAAAGGATGGTGCACCCAGGGGCAGCATGGAAGCTCCATGTTTCTTTTCCCATTCCTGGACCACTGCCTCTCTTTTTCTGTAGCCTTTGTAATATCCTTTATAATAAGCTGATAAATAGAAATATTTCCCTGAGTTCTGTGATCCTCTCCAGCAAATTAATTGAACCCAAAGAATAGGTGTCAGAGAACCCCATCTTGAAGTTGGTAGGTCAGAAGTTCCAGAGGCCTGGATTTGCAACTTGTATCTGAAGGAGCAGAAACAGTCTTCGGGACTGAGCCCTCACCCTGTGAAATCCCATAGTTTCTCCAGGTAGACAGTGTTGGAATGGAATTAGAGAACACTCAGCTGGTATCTGCTGCTTACTGAGTGAGGAAAAACACCCTCACATTTGGTCACAGAAGGCTTCTTCTGTGTTGATGATTGCTGTGGTGTGAGAGCTGCAGTACACCTACTTCGAGAGTTGTTTTTTTTACAAACATGGCCTTTCTACAATGTATATGTATTTCAGAACAACATGTTGTACATAATAAATATATACATATCATTATTACATCGATTAAAACAAGTAAGAAAATTAATGTTATTCATTTTTTAATTAAAAATAATTCTATGGCTCGGTGCCTATAGTTTGTCAGCTAGGGAGCCAGCCACATACACAGGGGCTGGTGGGTTCAAACCCAGCCAGGGCCTGCCAAACAACAATGACAACTATAGGAACAACAAAAACAATAGCCAGATGTTATGGCAGGTGCCTATAGTCCCAGCTATTTGGGAGTCTGAGGCAAGAGAATTGTTTGAGCCCAAGAATTTGAGGTTGCTGTGAGTTGTGACGCCACGGCACTCTACCGAGGGTGACATAATGAGACTCTGTCTCAAACTAATAATAATAATAATTCCAAAATCCCCATTTTTAGAATCCTTGCCCCTTGCTTCTGCCACATCACCTCTCCATTTCACTATCATCATGCTGACTCTTCCTAAACTCATGGATATTATTTCATGCTCTGAGTTTCCTTGACACCATTAACTTTTACCAGACTTTGGTCTTGCCCCTTAAGACTCTTTCTAGATCATACATGGGTCACTATGAACGTTTAGAGACAGACAGTGTTATGTTCCATTATTTTACTTCCAAGAAACACAGTTGGCAACGTCCTTTCTGATTCACCCAAGTTTCAACTTGTTCAGCTTATCAGTGTTGCTGGGAGGGCTTCATTTGTTTCCATCCACACGATTTTACGTTTCTTGATTTTTGTATATCTCAAAACATTTGGAATGATCTTCATATATTTAGTTGTTTATTACATTGCTCAAACAAGTTAACCCACTTATATTTCCCAATGTCATCAATAACTTAATCCAAATTTTAAAAAAAAAGTGTATTTTAAAGTCTATTGAAGCCTAACGGAGGAAGACATTTGACAACACTGATATTCATTTTTAAACACACAGGGCATTACAGCATGATGAATTTCATAACATAGATATCTACTTAAGGCCAGCTGTAAGGACATTGTCTACTAGGAAGAAACTTAGACTGCTGGCATTTGTTCTTTCTATGTAGGTACTGGAACATTAGCTTCCCTGAGAAGAATTAGTTACATTTCTTTATTGAAATTCAGGGATGAAACTTTGCACTATGCCTGGGGGGAAAAAATAAAACTTAGAAACTAGGGCTGAGGTAGGGCAAGGAGATGGCTTCCAATCATATAACTCTCCAAAGTTAATGCTTTAAAATCTTTGTGCTGAACCAAAGAAAGCACAGTCTTATTTCTTGTATGTTTAGGTCATTTTTTTAAAACTACGATCTATTAATAACACCAGCAACAATAGCACTTAATTAGTATTTATCATGTGTCCTGATCTGCCTTAAGGTCATTAAATACATTATTACATGGTCTTC
Organism: Galagoides demidoff; assembly: GCA_963574575.1. Lineage (NCBI taxonomy): Eukaryota > Metazoa > Chordata > Mammalia > Primates > Galagidae > Galagoides > Galagoides demidoff. Next base: position 20,960 of record CAUYQV010004451.1, read on the forward strand.
ACTAAACGATCTCTGTATCATAATAAAGGGAATTGATGTTTCGAGCAGTTAAGTGACTTATTCTAGGTACCAGGACTGGTAAGTGCTAGGGGTTGAATCTTTGACTGTTTATGCTATAGTTTACTCTCTGCCAAGTGAAAGGAAACTTTCTGCTGTTATTTTTTTGAAGTTAATATCCTCTTTGTTTGCTCTCTCATTACATTATAAATTTGACCCAAAATGAAAATGAGAATAAATACATTGCTAATATTTCTGCTTTATTAGGTGTCATACATTGGGTTCAATTATCTTTGAAATAAATTACTTTATCTTCTAATGAGGTCAAAATTAATGACCTATTAATTTGAAAATTATTACTTTCTCTGCTTTTTGTCAAGCAAACCATTGTATATATTGGAAAATAAGTGTCATTTTTGGCAAAATTAATTTTTTTATTAATTGATAGTTGTATACATTAATGCAAACATGGGGTACATTGTACTGTTTTCATATACAATTTGAAATACTTTCATCAAGCTGGTTAACATAGATTTCATGTCATTTCCTGAGTCATTGTATCAAAACATTTATATTCTAGTTCTAGAAAAGTTCACTTGTACCCTTGTTCGACAGATATATAGGTGATCTTTCCGGTCACCTCACCACCACCCAACCGCCCTTCTCTCCTCCTCTTCCCCACCCCCTCCCCAAATTCTTGGGCTAGAATTAAGTTGTATCTTTCATTTGAGAGCTATAAATTAGTTTCATAATAGGGATGTGTACATTGGATACTTTTTCTTCCATTCCTGTGATACTTTGCTAAGAAGACATTTTCCAGTTCCATCCATGTAAACATGAAGGAGGTAAAGTCTCCGTTTTTCTTTAGGGCTGCATAGTATTCCATGGTGTACATATACCACAGTTTATTGATCCATTCGTGGATCGATGGACACTTGGGCTTCTTCCATAATCTACTGCAATTTGGGAAGAAAAGGCAATTAAGGGCATCCATATAGGAACAGAAGAGATCAAACTTTCACTTTTCGCAGATGATATGATTGTATATCTGGAAAACACCAGGGACTCAACCAAAAAACTCTTAGAAGTGGCCAAGGAATACAGTGCTGTATCAGGATACAAAATCAACACTCATAAATCTGTAACCTTTATATATACCAACAACAGCCAAGTTGAAAAAACAGTCAAGGACTCTATCCCATTTAAAGTAGTACCAAAGAAGATGAAATATTTGGGGGGATACTTAACAAAGGATGTGAAAGACCTATACAAAGAGAACTATGAAACTCTAAGAAAAGAAACAGCCGAAAATGTCAACAAATGGAAAAATATACCATGCTCATGGCTAGGAAGAATCAACATT